>CAJPVJ010001353.1:0-16770 GCA_905397405.1 Oppiella nova | reverse complement strand
AAGTAGTTGAAATAAAATTTAAAAGTAAAAACTTTTTAGAAAAATGTAACAAAAAGAAAAACAAAAATAAGATTTCCTTTTTGCAGAAAAAATTGGGTCCAATAACTGTTTTTAAGAGATATAAATATATAAGAAAACATGCACTTATTTAATATAATTACGCTACAATTAGAGACTTGTAAACAATTAAATGCTTCGTAACATACCTTGAAATTGAATTAGAAAAAATTATTTTTTACACGCAAAACAATAAACATGTAATTGAATCAAATATCATACGAGTTTACAAAGTTTGCTATTTTTAAAAACAACATAAATATCTCGGAAAAAGTAAATATTAATTTCAAAACGGATTATAAATAAGCGATAATTAGTTTGTAAGACAAACACAATTTGAATAAATGTTTAGCAAAACTTCCTAATTCTTTAAGAATAATAGGATTAGCGATGAAATGGCAAAAAACTATAGCATTGGTAACGACTACTAACCGTTTGGTTATGTTATGTGTTGTTATTGAGGTATCAAAAAAGAGTAGAGTAGGTCTGATGTGATTGTGATTGAGATCAGGGACACCGTTATAAAGGCTTTCATAAACTTAATCATCATTTGAATTGTGATGCGGGAGTGAAACAACAAACAGCAACACATCGACTCAATTATTGTTCAAATTTAATTAAATCCGCAAATTATTATACACTTTACACGGGTATTCATAACTGTTATTAGCATAAGAATCAGACTTTTTTCGTTTCATAACTAATGATTTTATTAAATTATGATAACTGCAACTTTAATACAATTAAATGGATTATACAGTATTTTTGTGTGTGTTTTTGTGGTCAAATCGATTGCTTTTATTATTTATGTATCTCTTGTATAACATTTTTATCCACAAAAAGTAATTATGAATTCGTGAGTGGATTCAGATATCATATATCAAAACCCTTTGGGAATAGAGTTAGCGTTAAATTAAATTAATTGTGTATTTCTATAAAATTTTCGTTCATTTATTGCATTTTCAGGGAAATACAACTGTAGTAAAAGTTACGGTTATATAAACATAACATTTCAATTGGTTTCAAAATGCATTTTATAACAAACAAACATAAAAACAAATTTATATTCTGCTAAACAAGTGTTAAAAAATATTTGTTGATTTCATATGTGTAACTGTAATATGTGTGTGTGTGTGTGAGAGAGAGAGAGAGAGAGAGAGGGAGAGAGAGAGAGAGAAACTTTAATTTTGATAGAGTATAGCATTAGTTACAATGATATCCATATACACACGGCTTCCAAATGATAGCATTCCTGTTGTGATGACATGTGTTGTGCGAGACCTCCAAAAGAGTGCATCTTTTGTAGAGAGCATTGAATAGAGAGACAGACTATACTATACTCCTAACTAATAGAGTGTTGTATAAAAAAATCAATAAAACTATGTCGGCGGCGGACTTAACAATGAATTGTTTGCTTATATTCTCGATTTCCATCTTCTCGTGTGTGTCCATCTCGACGGCCATCACGTACTGTCCACTGCGAGAGACGGCCACCACTAAGTTGGACGCCACTAAGACTAAGAACTACTACGAGTGTCCGGGTCATCTGCCCAAACACTATAGCGAGTGCTGCAATGATAACCGATGCTGTCCTTCCCTCTCCACCAGCATCTATGAGATCGATCAGAAGTAAGACCTGATTTACTTGCCATAAATCAAATCTCTATCTCTTTTTAAAACTTGCAATAAATCTTCATTTGCTTTCTCTCTGTGTCTGTGCCATAGTCTGGCGTTTATGATAGCAGTGACCGTATCGATGGTGTGTCTCATATTCGCTGTGTTTCTACTGATTTGTTGCTTTTGTCCGACTTGTCCTCTATATAACTCATGCAAAATCAGATACACCAGAGATTATGCGGGTTGTGGTGAGACATGAACTCATTTTAGCTATATTTTTGTTTGTGTCTCGACACAAATTGCTATATAAATCAAAACTAAATTGTGATCTCTTTTGTGTTAACCTGTATTTGACAGCACATAAGATGGGAGAGACGCCACTCTACTCATCGATGATGCCGTGCGACTCACCCCTCGGCAGTACAGTAGTCATCGCACACCCACTACGAGACAAACCTAACGGTTATATCAACGATAATAAGGCCAAAGAGGCAGCTGTTTAATACTGTGTCCACCCTTTCACTGCCAAATCAATCGCTACATTCAGTCCATTTGTGAGATAATTGAAGCCATGAACAAAAATATGTTAATATTTGAAATGCAAACTAAAATTCATTTTCATTTCTTTATACGTTTAGTATTAAATGATTTTTATTCAAGATTTAGTTATCAACGGAATTTAAAACTTTTAAACCAAAGGCTTATTTATGTGACTATTTATGTGATTAACACAATATATCAGTTTATTATATAAATAATTTGATTATTTGTAAAATATTTAACATTTTACTCGACATTTCATAACCATTATCTCAATAGTTTTTGTATTAATCATTATTATATAATCAATAATTGATATCTCATTTATACTCTTTATTCTTACTAAATATACAAATACTATTAATACTTAAGTAACCTTTTTATAAATTATAATTATGTAAATATATAAAACTTTTATTACTAAGCACTACTCTATACAAATGTTTTGTGTAAACATTTATTAATAAGATATTAGTAAATAAATAAATACTATTTAAAAAACTACTTATTTATTTCACGGTAATGATAATTAAAAATAATAAAATTAACAAATTGTTATCAAACTTTAAGCAAAACAATTTATAAGATATATTAAATAAAATATCACTACTTGATAAGAGACAATATTTTTGATACTTTTTAAAAGCCAGCATAAAATACTTTTATTTAAAAATTAAGTAATTTAGTAGTTATAAAACACTTTCACTTTTCAGTACAAAGATATTTAGAGTAAATCCATGTTTAATATTAAAATTGCATTAAATTTAGCAAACAAATTGATTTCAAATATTAGATCAAGCACTACCATTAGATAATAAATGAGGGAATACTTTAAATAATAGATGAGAAAATAAAAATCTTTTTAATCAATAATTATACTTAAAATATGCTCAACTCATTAATAATGCTTTTGTATCTCAATATTATATCTCACGATACGAATTGATATCAAGCTTTCTATGTATAAAATAAAATAATAAAAATATTAATATGCATAGGGTCTATAAATTTTTAATTAGAAATTAAGTCTATTAAAATTGTTTAAAATAATGATCTGAAAAATTGGGGACAATTTTTTGGTTTCTATTTGATAAGCGGATTACTGTATGAAAATCTATTTGTTTTTAGTCGTAAAAGTTTTATTATAAATGAGTCCACAAATAGGAAAAATGATTCTCATATTCATTAAATTCTCAAATAATAATTAGTTTTGAATAATAACTTACATTTGAGCCCAAAATTTATATATATTTTAATGACACTGTAAATCAATGGTTTAAGCATTTCATAAAATCAATATTTTTGCCTATAATTTGTGTGTTTGTCTCAAATGAGCGCATTTCATATGTTTTATTCATTTAATTATTTTATCATTTAATATCTTTTAAAAATAGATTTTCTATTATGTTATATATAATAGTCAAACAAATTGATGGAAAATATTTATAAATACATGTAAAAGTATTTTTCTTGTTATAACTGTTAACATAATTGATACGAAAACGATTGAAAGATACTTAAGATATTTATAGATTTGTTCAAAATCTTGGGTTTATTTTGTTTAACAGCTTTTCCTATCAACACATCGTTAATAAATAAACACAGAATTTAAAATAGAATTTTATTATACATTTCTATGAAGTTATTCAGGATCTTGATACAATATTTCATAATATTACAACAATTTTATGGTTTTATTTATTAGTATCATTCATATAAATGTTTTTTGAGTTTATATTATTTATTGTTGTCGTGATTTGATATCTCGAAGAATAACTCGTGGCCAACAGATAACTATTATATGTGTTCACAAGTCTTATACTTTCGGAAACAAAACATTTTGTGAAAGTATATCGAGATCCTTTTCGTATGAATTCCCTAGTTGTGTAACTTAAGTCAACTAATATACCGATAAAATAGTAGTTACATCATACGAGTGAGTAGTATAATCTAGACCCATTAGGGCAATAAACAATAAAGACACTACTGTAGTACAAGTCTACCCAAAAAACTTAATACACTGTAATAAACCAAAGAATTGTGAAATTGGAAAGAGTTTCATGTATCTCATTGTGACTTACAATTCATTTATTACATGTACAATGAATTGTTTGAATAGTAAAACAGACAATAAGAATATTGAATGCATTAAAGAGATTGAATTTACAGACAAATCAATGAATAAATGGTTAGACGACTGACGCTTACATTGAATGGCAAGAAATTATTGAACGCCTCGTGAACTAAGAAGTGAATTGAATTCAAGTTAAAACAATATGATAAACCGAGTCAATACAGATGCAGTACATTAAACTCGCCAATGAATTAATTAAACATGCTCCACACGCATTATTTACATCAATATTTGCTTGCTCACAAACGATTGAAAGTTATTTAGTGACTAAATTTTAGTCTATACGTCTTTAGATGTGAATAAATAGAGCAAGATCTAGATTTGTGATACAATTGTCAAAAGTTATGATTTATTTTATAGTATCTTATTTTTCTTACAAAAAATGAAAACGAATTTTTTTCTCTAAAATATAAAATATTTTTGGGATTTCCAGTTCATTCGTATCGAGATTTTGATTTTCAAAAATACACTCAACAACTAGTAGTAAAATAAAACATTTCTGTGTTTTAAAACTCTCTGAGAGTTAAGAAACTAATAAATTCATTGAACTTTTCCCATAAGATGTGTTTGAAATGTATTCATTCGTTACGAAACACGTATAATACTGATTAACATTTCTTATAATAACTTTTAAAAACACGATATGTTTATTACGGCTAATGTTAATTAATACACACTTAAACTAATGAAATGACAATAAAGTTGTGGAATATTTTTAGAAATAAATATAAAGTTTATTTTTGAAGGTAAATGCCATAAAAATATCATGTAAAATACTTTTACAATACATTTAATCCTATTGTAGGCAGGAATAGGATCTCTAGGATGTGGGCGACAGAGTAAAGTATTCAATTGTTTTAGACATCTTTCCATAAATAGTAATATTTTATTTAATTCTTAAAATATATTGAATATAATTGTTAAAAACAAATCAATACACCGTAATTCAGGAAAATATAACTTTTGATTTTAATTCAATGTAATTATAATTTAATATTGAGTCTGAACAATCACTAATTAATTAGTTTATTTTCTATTTTAAAGTTTTCACTTACAGTATAAATAAATTAAATATTTATTAAAAGATAATACTATATAATAGAAAATGTTGCAAAATAATGAATTTATAAAATAATTGAAAAGTGATAATGTTTGAGTTTTATTNACTTTTGATTTTAATTCAATGTAATTATAATTTAATATTGAGTCTGAACAATCACTAATTAATTTGTTTATTTTCTACTCTAAAGTTTTCACTTACAGTATAAATAAATTAAATATTTATTAAAAGATAATACTATATAATAGAAAATGTTGCAAAAAATAATGAATTTATAAAATAATTGAAAAGTGATAATACTTGAGTTTTATTACTTAAAATTTCGCTTTTCATTTGATTAAAAACAAAATTCATTTCTAAATTTGATTAATAATGATCTTAAAGCAATAATTTTTTAGTTTTATTAGGAAATCCTATTGAAAGATACTTAGGTACCAAATAAGCCATATGTAGACAATATTTTCCCCATTAATAGCGAAAACTAGTTTACATTGAGCTTTGAAAAGAGTATATAAAGTGAGAGTGAAGTGAATATTATCATTGAAAGGAATTCCTTATACTAATAATTATCTGGAATTTCAAATATTTTCTCTTAATTCTCATTCAAGTCTCATATATTTACCAAAACCTATGATTTCCAGTTTTCTGGTTATTGTTAGCCCAACAATTGAATACTATTTTTTTTATTCAACACTCAATGCTATCATATGTTTGAATAATTAAAGAAAATTTTCCACAACTAGTGTTTATATTATAATTTAGTTTGTGAGTAAAAATATACAAATATTTTGCTTCAGAAATAGTAATTTCGTGTTTAATGCGCTGGTATTCAAATTGTTTACTACAAACAACATCATAATAATTCATATAAAACTCCAAACATTAGTGAGTAAATTTAATAATTATAATACAGTAATTCAAAAGAATTTTGTGCAAAAAATTTTGCAATATACACAATATTCTTGTAGTGCCGGTGCTTTTAAAAAGTATAATACCCTGTATACTTGAAAATGCATAGAAATCAAGTTAATTAATTCAATGCATGCCTTCTGTATTGGGCTCTAAACTAATGGTATTTTAACTTTGAATTCAACCGAAAAGTCATGATTCGGGAAATTTATTTGAGAAAATTTCTTTTTTTATTGGGATTATAGCTATAATTACACGAAAGGGCATCCCATTTGAGTGGTGTTCAGTTCACTAGCACTCCCGGAGCCCACACTTTGTTGAGCCAATACATTGAGAGCCAATATTCTGTGCATTATATTGTGGTGTCATTTACTCTACCATTGAGTTACCAGTGCTCAGAGGTTTGCAGAGTCTGTGCAAAAGACATACACTCTTGTAGTGTAAACACCAATATTCATGGGAAGGGCGTCTCAGACGCCAGATTCCAGTACTAAATATCCCACAGAAATGCCAGTATTTAATACAAAACCCTAAATCTATTTAAGCCATCAGTCAGTGGTAGTCGGTGTTGAATATCAGATGCCTGTTATCAGCGGATCCTTGTTGTGGTACAGCATATGATTTGTTGATACAATTGATTGTCTGTTCCGATAGCCTATTGCTGTAGTCATAGAGTAGTTGTATATTATTTTATCGCAGATCCGCTTCTCCATCCAATTAACACAGAGTTTCTAATATTCATAATAAAAAACTTTATAATTCTTGTGTTTGTTTGACGTCTTTATATGACTTTTCATTCATTCATTCAATCGTCGCTTTCATAGCATTTGATTTTCCATATAAAAGTCGACTAATTCTTCACTTGAATACCATTAGAAATAGCAATCACTGCCATAATGACCATCGAGAGGATCTGTTGTGTAGGCGCCGGGTATGTGGGAGGGCCCACCTGTACGGTCATCGCCAGCAAGTGTCCAAACGTGAGGGTCTGTGTGGTGGACACAAACGCCGACAGAATCGCGAAATGGAATTCAGACGAACTGCCCATTTATGAGGTATGCCATCATGTCTTCACATATTCCTCATCCACTCTTATATGCCATTAACCACTGAATCTCTGATCCACTGACAGCCCGGTCTCGACGATATTGTGCGCAAATGTCGCGGAAATAACCTCTTCTTCTCGATCAACATCAAGGAGGAGATCGAAAAGGCGGACATTATCTTCATTTCGGTCAACACACCGACCAAAACGTTTGGCTTCGGGAAGGGAAAGGCGGCCGATCTCCAGAACCTGGAACACGTCGCCAGACTTATAGCCAATTACTCCAACAAAAGCAAAATAGTGGTCGAGAAGAGTACAGTTCCCGTCCGGGCGGCCGAAAGTATTAACCGAATACTGACGGCCAACACAAGGCCTGGCATTCGGTTCGATGTGCTCTCGAATCCGGAATTCTTGGCCGAAGGGACGGCCATCGAAGACCTCCTAAATCCGGACCGAATCCTCATCGGTGGCGAAGAGACACCGGAGGGTCAGAGAGCTATCAAGTTGTTGTGTTCCATATATTCCAATTGGATCCCAAAGGAGAAGATCATCACCACTAATACCTGGTCCTCGGAATTGTCTAAATTAGCCGCCAATGCATTCCTGGCGCAGAGGGTCTCCTCGATTAACGCCATTTCAGCCATTTGTGAGGCAACCGGCGCTGATGTGTCAGAAGTGGCCCATTCTGTGGGCTCTGACACTCGCATCGGCGCCAAGTGTCTCAAAGCTGGTGTCGGTTTCGGTGGCAGTTGTTTCCAAAAGGATGTCTTGAATTTGGTTTACCTCTCGGAATGTCTTAATTTGCCAGAAGTGGCCGATTATTGGCTTCAGGTTAGCTTCACTTGTGTCTCATCTGAAGTATGAAATGACTAAATAAATGGTTTGTTTGACAGATAATCGAAATGAATAACTTCCAGAAGAGACGATTCGCGTTAAGAATCATTGAGTGTCTCTTCAATACGGTTACGGCTAAGAAGATAGCGGTCTTAGGCTTTGCCTTCAAGAAGAATACGGGTGACACTCGCGAGTCGCCCGCCATTTTGGTCTGCAAGTACCTCCTCGAAGAAGGCGCCAAACTATGCATATATGACCCAAAAGTGCCCAAGCAACAAATATACACGTAACTATTAAATTACGAGACTGACTGTCCAGATGACACTAACTTCTTATTTATCACTCTATCTGTTCAGTGATTTAAGATCTGCCGACAGACTCGACGACGAGAGACTCATCGAAGTGGTCGACAGTCCGTACAAAGCCACGGAAGGCGCTCACGCCATGGTTTTCTGTACCGAATGGGACGAGTTCTTGGTATGCAATTGACAACTGTTTGGCAAAATGTGTTCAACAATTAATGTTCAAACCATGTATTTGTGTACAGAAATTGGATTTCAAGCGAATGTATGACCAGATGCTGAAACCGGCCTTTGTTTTCGACGGTCGGAAGATCGTGAACGTCGAGGAACTTCAATCAATCGGCTTTCACGTGGAGACCATCGGCAGAAGGACTTCCAAACCGTTTAAGACTAGGATCAATCGATACATATCTCACGATTAATTACTATTTATCACCTTTTAAGCTGAAAACTAATAATTTATTTTTCAATTTCGAGTTTTAATTTTATATACATTTTTATAATTTTATTATTTCTAATTGCATTTATCGTATGTTTTAATTTGCGGTCCAAACTCGAGATTCAATGCTTGATTGCCATTGAATGTCAATCCTATCATGTCTTCTGTATTACGGTATAAGTTGTGCCAATTTGTTGGCAATTATTTGTTGAATTAATTTAATATATTGTAATCAATTGTTTTACTATTTACACTATTTTTCTATACATTCAAAAAATAAAGTGAGCCCTCATTTGGAGGCGATTCCGAAAATATGAGGTCTTATTAAAGTGATGAACAACTCCTTCACGAGCACTGACTTCTCGTCGACGGACGAGAAGTTTGCGTCTCTTATGTATCGACTCGTTTGTAGAGTTATTCTGCAGTCGTCGTTGACTAGTCTCCAGAAGTACTCAATCCATGACTGGAACCGGTGCTCAAGAGATCCCAATTCGTACGACACGTGCTCCACGTAAATGAACTTTCCGTCCGGTGCTAACACGCGTCGGATCTCTTTGAGACACTGCTGGATGTCATACACGGAACACAATACATGAGTGGACACAACCACATCAACACAATTGTCTTCGATGGTCGACATGTCTTCAGCGGTTCCGGTGACGGCTTTCTCTAATATAATACTCGGAAAGTCTTTGAGTTTAGCGTCAAATTTGGTGCGAAAGTGTGGATTGGGTTCAATGGTAATCAGGCGTGTATTCCTCGGATAATACTTGAGATTATTGCCACTTCCGATACCAATCTCAAGAACTCGTAGACAACCCACACCTTCGTTGGCCAGCCGTTTGTCGTGCGATATCATGGCATTCAATGAGGAAAAGAGTTGCCTTTTGTGGGTCTCTAAACAGTTGGATAGGTTGAGGGAATCGCATGCATTCACTATTATAGCGAATATTCTTTGCTTTAATGACTTTGAGTTGCTTTTGAATACATAATAAATGAATGCCAGACTAAACACTGTTAATAACCACATCTCACACACCATTTGAAAATAAACTAAACTTTGTAACTTTGTTTATCCCGTGTATTATACGATAATAATAGGGAAATAAAAAAACTTGTGTCTCCATTAAAAGTAAAGTTGTGAAACGAGTTTTAAAAGTTATTTAAGGCCTCGATATTTGCAGCGAATGTGTATTTTTGTGGCAATCGATACAAAACATAACCTTAATATTCATATCACTGTTTATACCAAACATTGTTTGATTAAACTTGGACTACAAAAGCCAATCAATTATGCCGTGTATTCAAAATCAATTGAATTAATTAAAAGTGAATTTGAATGTCACGTGAAGTGAGTCGCCCTATGATTTTAATTAACGTCAAATATGCGGTAATACTGTTACTATATATTTATATCCATTTCCATCCAATTCTTATTGTTTTGTAACCAATGAATAGATTTTATACGGAAAGAGCAGAGACTCCCATATATCGGATGTAATAAGAATTTATAGCTATTAATGACTTCAACTGTAATTTATAGGAAGTGAGGCAACAATCTATGAATAATAAACACTTGTAGTTATCATCGCATCTCATAATATGATATTATCCAACACACAGTAAACAACAAAAAATATATCTGGAAAACCTTATGAAAAAAGTAGAGCTCTCGACACATATTAAGATAATTACAGATAAAAAGCACAAACAAGTGATACTACTATAAAATACTGTACAATAGAGTTGTCACTCAAACCCATTAAACGCTATTTTAGATGATATTGACTATAGTTTTATAAATTAGTGATCTATTTATTAATGATTTAAATTGAATTTACAATGAATTCAATTAACAATTGATAACATAATTGTGAAATAAAGTCTATATTAACGTAATGTCTCATAAATGAAAATAAAAACAAAACTTTTACAAAATATTGCATATTATAAAAAAGCAAGAATCTCAAGAATCTATGATATATTGACTCGAATTGTGATTGACATTAGAGTTAGCATTAATAGTAGTAGTAGTGGTAGTGAATGATAGTGGAGTCGGCACTTCATGGTCAGTAGTCATCCCATCTGTACCAGTGGTTGGCAATGCATAATAGAAACAAAAATAGTTTTGTTTGATTCACTCGTGTATTGCGACCACAAACACATCACATAATCACAACACAAACGCATGCAATATCAATGAATACCAGAGGCAGCGGTGCGGCTAATAATGGCCTCTTCCTCCCTGTCCACATCCTCCTCCTCCTCATCACCATTCAGTAGTTTGTCGTTGTCTTCACAGTAATATTTTTGGTCAAAAACAATTCCACTGCCCTTACTGTCAAGCAATACATATTGAAAATCATATCATTTCATTGAATAGTCAACACTTAATAATACTTTTTCAATGGATTCAATCATTTATTACTTATAATTCTGAGTAAATACTAATAAATACTAATTAAAAAAGTTTTTACAACTCTATAAAACTGTAAATAATGGATAAATAATAGTAAAAATTGGTTATTAAATACGAAAATATATCGCAAATATTGATTCACTAATAAAATACTGCAAAAATACTTTGCATTTTGTGTAATGAGTAAATTGTGGGCTTTATTTTGGCACTTATGCTGACCTGTGCTCACTGTCATCAGTGTTCGGGCGCTGCAACTCTTGCTGTGTCTCAAGACCATTGGTCTCAATTGGTATGGATATAGTATTTGACTGTCCGATAGAGTTGTAAAAACTTTGCTGATTGTGATTGTGGTTGTGCTCCACCGGTAGTTGGGCTCTCGTCTCATATATAATCCCGTCTCCAATACTATTAGGGTTTGGGAAGAGTGCAAAAGGGCTTAACTATTGGCGTGATTTGTAAATAAGTGTTTCGCTTTCATAAAACTAATTTCTATTGCCTATCAATTGGCTATAAAATACCGATAAAATAGTCAAAACATTGATACAAACCTGGTGTAGATCGGGACGAACCATAACACCTTTTTATCGCCAAATACTTGACAAAAATTCTTTAATTTTCCTAAATTATAGGCATTCCGGTCGGGCCCACTCGCGAATACAGGCGCTCGGAATGACTCTTTAGGGGCAATCAAAACATTAGTTTTTAGACAAAAAAACTGGTCGCCAATATAAACCTAATGTGGATCTGTTGAGCAAAACTAGATATATATGATAACCGAATAGTGAGATGAGACTAATGGCAAACATTGTGGACACGAAGAATAGGAATAATATATGAAATTTTCCCCATTCTGTCAATTCGTTCTGCAATAGACAGACATTACAATCAGTCAATCATTTTTGACACCATATCTCTCGCGTGTTTATCATAGATATGATACGTGAGGGACAGGGGTTGGGATGTGAGTCATACCTTCCAAAACTTGAGGAAATACGGGAACGAAGTGAGGGCTGAATAGAAACACAAGAGGAAAGCGTATCCGAGAAATAGTATAAAAAATTTGTAGTTTGAAAACGAGACACAATTATTAACCCTATTGAGGATCAAACGAAACAAAGCAATCAATTAGTGATTCAAGTGGTAACAAGCGGTGTAGTAGTGGTATGGTATGGCATGTAATGGTGACAAACCAGGGGCAGTGGTGGTCCATCTTAAGCACGCATTGGTCGCATACGGAGCAGTGGTGGGCTCTGTCCGGCTTAATCATGAAGCAGTTGTCACAGATCCTGTAGGTGCCGGTGTAGGCGCGACACTGCACCGGCAGATTGCGGTCACTCACGTACTGCTCCACAAGACGTCTTTGATTCTCTTCGTTGGGCTCCTGTAAGAGCTTCTCCTTCTCTGAGGCCGGGAACCAGAACTATATAAGACAGGCAACCATTGGATCAAATACTGTGACTCTCTCTCTCTCTCTCTCTCTCTCTTATGGCAAATATCATACATCTCGGGGTATGTGTGCGCTGTCCGTGAAGATGGTCTGCCAATAGGACCACAGCGTCAACACGTATATCACGTGAAAGACAATCAAATAGAAAGTCTTGAGAAGGATGTGCTCGACGTTGAAGAGGTTGAGTTGAATGACGTACGCGTAATAACCCCACGAGAGCACCGACACGATGAAGAGGACGGGCAGCCACTTGAAGATACGGATGCAGAGGTCGCAGCGGTTCCGGAGCTGACGGCTAAACGATGGCCGCGAGGACACGGATCCATTCCTCGGGTGCGAGTAATTCGAGTGCACTCGCGATGACATGACTGATGAGGAGGACGACACGGACCCACACAAAGACACCACAGATGAGCGATAATTGTCTGATCACTTGAATCGATGGCTAAAACACACAGCGATTGCACATTCAATGAGACGCCCAATTGGTCGGCATTACTATCATCGACAGCCACTTCTTGTAGCGATTATTATGACTCCAAATGTGGTGATAGTTTTGACGACAACTTGTAAATAGATCTCTAATTGTGTTTCAAATGAACACTAATTTAATGTATATTTCGGACAATAATTACACAAAACGAGTGATTATTGAGTGATTGCTGCGAAACACAAACACTGTTTTGTCTGCCATTCACTCAATACAGTTATACCAGTCGTCAAGCGATTGCATTGAATGGCATTTATGGCAGTGCTTTGCGCACCACTTCTCTGCCTCACTGTACTCTATGTATGGCTTCACTCGAGTGTTGCATAACTGGCCTCTCGTTTCCACAAACTCTATGCTCCCTAAGCCCACAGCCAGTGAACCCTGTATTCTATGTATTGTGTGTTTTGACTCAAAACTTTTGAGCAAGGTAGTCAATTGTGCACTCAATCATTTAGAAATTGTTTTTATGAGTTTTATTAGTGAATATAGCGGTCATTACCGGTGCTTACCTTTGGTTGCCTTATAGTCATTGAACTAAATTCATAGCAAACATACAATTATTATTATATTAAAAATTATCTTGTTAATTTTTCTACTGTATATTTATAGTTGTTACTAATAACTAATTAGTGTATTTTTTCATATATAGTAATATGATCATTAAAACAAAATATCCACATAAATGACTTTAAAATAACAATAAACCAAATCAAAACTTTTTATACTCTATAATCATTATATATGTAAATTATTAATTTAATTAAATATAGTATAATGTATTACTGTATGATTATACTGTAACTTTAAATTGGTAAAATACTGTAACGGAACTATTATAAAATTAATATGATGGTCAGATGCTAATATAAATTATGATATGATATTACACTATACAACTGTGAGTTACAGTCTGTAACTATAGTAAAATATTAGTGAATAGTTTCTAATTAGTGTCTAGTAACTAGGCTCTAGTTTATTAAAATAATATTCTATATTAACTTGAGTGCATTACAGGGATGGGATGTAGTAGGGATTACAATGTGAATTTAATACGCTCTGAATTCATCATATCGATATAAATAATTTCAAATGTAATGAATTTCTTAATTATGCCATCAATTAAATATTACATTACATAACGAAATGTCTTACTGTACTGTACTTATAGGAAAAGAAAATATTTAATTTGATAAAAATGTCTCAATATTTTACTAACTTCTAGCAATATTTTCGTTATAATGGATTTGTAAATCAAATAAAAATCTTACATAACTCTCAGGAAATCTCATTTCAAATAATGATTTTAACTGCTACAGTATTAACTACTGATATACTGTAAGTGTTGATTTGTAATACATTAAGAATGCGATAAAATTTCACGATTAACTCTAACGTTATACATATACCGTAATGATTTCACGCACCTATAAAAATAGATAAATATTTTGATTTACTTTACGTTAATACAATTTATTTTATCTCGGAATTAGTGGACAATTGTTTCAATTTATCGATATATTCAACGAAATGTGGCCGAAAGTGGGGGCATATGAATGTCGGATGCATTTCGTGATCGCCGTTCGCGTCATATCATTGGTCTCATCCGAGACATCGCTAATGGATTTGCCGATAATTGTGGTCAACAACTGATCCGTCAGTTTAGTGTTTGTCTTGAAACAAGACATCAGTTACAAAACACTCTCAATTCCTGCAAATCCATGTCATTCACCAAAGCCTCCATTCGTCTCATTATATATTCAGCGGCTTTTGGGTCAAGACTTCGGTGAAGATTCGCGTAAAACAAGAGGTGAACAATCGATGTCTTATTCAACTCGAAGTCAGGAGAACTCAATCTCTTGACTAAAGTGTCGTTGAATTTAGTGATGTTTGCGGTCTTCAGTCTGTAAAACATGTTTCCAAACAACAGGTATTTCTCCACATCTTTGTTGCCATTCAACTGATCCGCTGTCAGCCTATCATCCAATTCGTGGTCTATATTAGACCACACTTTATAGTATAAGGGATCAAACGTGAGCTCAAGAACCGGCCATTTGGTCATCAATTTCAAGACAGTCAGCAATTGTCTTAAACTCAATGACTTCACCGCTCGCACCAATTCGTTGATAACAATTGGATTGTCTCTGAATTCTTTGCGAGGAATGGCTATAAACTTATCGATAATATGATCAACGGATCCATTAGTGTCCACGTCTTCACTTATATCAACCGATTCTTCGCTTATAAGATATTAGATGACTTTGAAGGCGAACCGATTCTCATTATCAATGAATACTCTTCATGTGGTGTGTGTTCACCATTTGAAGGCATACACAACGCTTCCAATACTTCCAGTGGCTGTCGGCCACCACTCTGACCACCAATTGGCTGCAAACGGGTCTTGAGATCAACCATTTCTTCAGCAATGTCTGATGTCCACTCATGAGTGGTGTCTTAAACGGCAATCTCTGATATGATCGCTTGAATGACTGCATGATTGAGACCACAATTTGTCACAACTCTAGTAATCACTGAAATCACATCAAAATGTATTGAATTGACAAACATTTCAATTTGAAATGTTTGGCAAAACTTTCAACTTTTGTTGTCAACACATGTTTGCAATGTTTGTATTGAATGCCAATAAATAACATACACTTCAGTCATATTCGTATTTTGAGAGCCCTTTAGCATATATTAAACACACTTTTCATTACAAACGGTTCACTATTTTTATTGTCAATTTAGTCCCCTTTATATGATTGACATTATGTATGAATTAAAGTTTATGAAAGTGGCGCTCAATACGAGACCATAGTTTGTCCACAATTTGTGACCACTTCTTGAGACTTTCATATGAGTCCAATTGATAACCACTTGACATGTGTTCGCGTCTATAACCAGATACTAATCATTGAATATATGACACAATTTATGGCTCATTCATAGAGAGGGCCGGTATGTGAGGGGGAGAGAGAGTGGCGCCGGTTGTGGCAAACTTTGACAGTACTGTCAACACATGTCCGTCTCGTTAACATAACAAACCATTGATCAGTGAATCCGTGTGAAGATGTCTTTGCGAGCCATTCGTCAGCTGTATGTGTCGGGTCTCCCCTGGACTGTCGGCCAAAGTATTATTTAAATGCTTCCCACAAATGATAATATCATTAATGGTTTACTTCTCTTGTGGTGACATTTAGGAGATCTCTACGAATACTTCGCTACTTTCGGACCCGTTGTCTACCATAACGTGATCTTTGTATGTGATGTCCATTATGTCCACTAATACACAGTATTTATTGAATGTAATTGTATTGTGAATGACAGGACAGGGCGACCGGTCTGTCCAAGAAGTATGGGTTCATTGAGTTCGGCAACGATGACGGATACCGAGCGGTTCTCAGGCAAAAGACACATACCATCGATGGACACTTTGTATGGATTTGTGTTTTAGTATTATGTGATGATCAGTGTATCGCT
>CAJPVJ010001352.1:0-16773 GCA_905397405.1 Oppiella nova | reverse complement strand
AATCCCGGGAATGAAATCATAGCTCACGTGGACTGCGATGAGTGTCCGAACGCGTGGCTCAAGAGACCGGAGTTCGCGTCCCAAGTGAGCGGTATTTTTTGCAGAGACAACAGCACCCTCTATGGGAATAATAATTTTGTCAATTGTTAAGTATTTAATAAAATGTGAATATTTATAATTAAAATGATTAGTTTAAAATTGAGATGAGCATAGAAAATTATTGTATTTATCCAAGTTAAATATATTAAATTATATTTTATCTACCTTTTGAAATATTATTTATTTTTTAATTGGCAATAATAATAATTTTTATTTGTTAATATAGAACATTAGTTTTATGTGGTACATTTAAAATATTTAATAATATAATCTATATTATGCGAGCATACTTATATTATGTAAGCATATGTTGGTTCACTACAATAACGTACACATAACTATTTAACATAATAATTTATAAATGTATTAGTTATTTTTGAATTATTGTTACACAGTGTGTTATATACTAACTAAAAATAATATTGTTACATTGAATAATATAATATTGTATAATTAAACATTAATTTCATTTTCAATGTTATTTATGATAGTATTCTCCCATTGAGTAATTATAGTTAGAATTTTTGTTTCAGATTTAGTTTTATAATGTATTTTAATTGCTACAAAAATTATAAAAATTATTAACATAACATCATTCATAACCCACAAAATTGCCATTAGATAATTACTTCTAATACAGGTAATGAACATAACCAATAAATCAATTATAAATATGATAAAAATGTGAATGCAAACAATATATTTTAAATTTTTAATTAACAAGTTAAATTCATTCCGCGTAAATTGTTTCATAAATAGTCTTATTTGAAATAGATATTCATTAGGTATGGGCCCAACAATGGTTTTCATTTTCAATGCCTGTACGCCCAGAATATGCAGGTGTTTGGTGTACAACGAGTAGTATGTGTTAAATAATGCAATATACCAGCCATTTATATAAATATAATACAAGCTTATCACATAAAAATTAAGCTCGATAAAATAAGTAGACGTATATGGTGAAGCACTTTGTAAATTGTGTATTATATCATCGTAATAAATTATATAAATTATCGCTATTGATAGATACCTTGATAAATATATAATAATACTTATTATTATTGAGTTATAATCGCGGTACTTAATAGTATTTGTTTGATAATATTCACACAATTCATTGTTGACTTCTCGCAGTAAATTTGATTTGCATTTAACATATAGGTAGGACATTATTGTTAAACATTGATCCAATATAATAAGTAATTTATTAATATACAATAACCAATGTTGTAGATAGTTTTTATTATTAATTGAAATACTTGAGACTTCATATTTACATATATACAATGTGTTTATAGCAAATAATGCAAAGAATATTGCGGTAAATATGTGTTTAATATAAGTATGTTTTGCGTGAATTCCGTACGAAATCAGTAGGTATTCAAACATTTTATATATGAATTAAGGTTTATTTAATATAATATGTCTAACTTTTAAAATATTTTATAATATATAACACAATGATAAGAATTATTGTTATTTATTAAAAGTACAAATTGCTGCAGAATTTAATGACTTAAATGATAACAAGTATTTTCAAAATGTATTTCACATATAATATTAAATGTCCTAAAGGGACTCAAGTTTCATATAAACTATATTTTTAAGGGTTTGTATTAATATATAAAAATAAACTAGTCACTTTTCGAAAACACGATCAATAAAAAAGTAATTATCGTATATAAATTGAAAATACTGTCTATTTAATTTTACTAAATAGATTTTGTTATTTTTATATACCTATGTAAGCGAATGTATTATGTTCGGAGTGCACTTTCAATTTGTTCAATGTAAACTTATTTTTAATACAGTCAGTACTCATCGAGATTATAAATTAATAATATAATTATACTGTATATCCTTTAACATTAGAGGATTTATTTAAAAATTATTTTTAAATGTATATGAATAGGATCTGAACAAAACACACGGTTTGAAAATACATTTGTATATATTATCTGAGCTTGATTTTAATATAGATAAAAATTTATTAAGTTTAACTTAAGTGGCATATAGTGTACTATTAATACTATATGTATGAAAAATAAATCATACTTATTTGATTAGTAAATTAATAAGCAACAACAAAATAATGTTTTCAAGTTTAGTAATAAATTCTATTCAAGATATTTCTATTACACAAATAAATTAGACTTTCTTAGAAATCGCGAATGATACAATTTAATTGAAAAGGTTCAAGTGAAAAATATATTAATACGCTTTTCCGTATTGGTAATTAAGCGTATACTAGAATCACTTGGTGTCCCCCCTCTCTCACCCACATAAATGACACTGATATGGAAATGGGTCCCAAAAAACTGACAACTGTAATTATATTTTTAGTTAATAGGTTATCGCATTTTTGATTGTCATGAATTTAAAAGGCATTGACATTATGAAAAATAAAAGGGATTTATATAAAATATTTAATTTTACAGGTTCATTGTATTGTATCATTTTTTTCACTAATTTCATAATAGGATAAACACGCTGTAAAAATTATTTATAAAAAATATTGTATAAATTGGAGTTGAGTTTAAATTGTAATTGCTAAATTAACTGATTTATAGTATTTACATTTGTTAATTTAACATTTTTTCAAACACTTTTACAATCGCAAACATTAATAATTTATATCGTTTTCCTGTGTACTTTTGTCCTAGGTCCAAATTACACCCGGAATCAGCTTTTACTTTCTCGGCTTTTTCAGCCTTGGTGAACAATGAAATGTAATCATCTAGCAAGGTTTTTACGAACTTTTTAACACCACATTTTTCATCATGTATACTTATAGATTTCTCAGCCCACGTTTTAATTACACTGTAATATAAAAAAATATGTTATCTACTGAATACAAAAGTTACCTTTCACCTCTGTTTATATAGGACTGTATAGTACATTTTAATATAAATTTACTTAAAATTGTATTACAGTATAATAGAGCTAAAATATAGTTAATTTACCATAACACATTAGGCAATTTGCTTTTTGATCCTTGAGCAATTATTTCCATAATGACCCCGATGGCATTTTCTTTGATCTTTTTAGCTTCATCTATTTTAGCATTTATACCCTTGGCTACTTTATCTGTGTGGTTTAGTTTACAAAAACTCTGGAAGTAGCCAGGCACATAATCTGGTCTGGTGTAACCAAATACAATGTCTTTTACTTCATTTTTAAGCTTGGTTAAATATTTCATGCCGTTTGACACATCCTTGAACCTTAAATTTATAATATTATTGAATTTATTACTATAATATAATTGTGAAATATAATTTGTAATTTAAAACTATCTAGTTTATTTTAAAAATCATACAATGAAGCCTTTGAGTTTGTAAATTTTGCTGTATTTTTACAATAGTCCTTGATATCATCCATGTTATCAGGTACAGTTTGTCCTGTGCCAATCAATTCATTACGCTCATATATAATATCTAGTTGTGTATCATTAAATTCATCACCATGACAAGTAACTAAAATAAACGTAATTAATTTATATCAGGTTTTAATTGGTAAAATGTAAATTAAAAATAATCTTTTTAATTAATACTTACATATAGTAATAAAAATAACAAAAATATTGATTAATACATAAGCCATATACAAAATTGTACTTTATTAATCAATAGTAATTTATAAAATTGGATATTTTAATTAACAAAATTAATTAACTGCTAACAAATTTTTTATGAAATATTAAACAAAATACAAAATAAACAACTCATGCACAAAATATGGTAATTATAATTAAATTAATTAATTGTTTAATTACTTTTATTAATATATTAATATAATAAAAAATAAATGCAATTTCAAATATCTGATTAATCAACTTTTATTTTACTTATAAAAATACAATAAACAATTTATATGAGTTGTCAACTAGTTGATTTTATAAATGTACTTTCTGACTATAGATGTAAAGTATTTTGTATTATTGTATTTCTAAAAATTTATTTTATTTTTAACCTTTAGAATACACTTAATAAACAATTTATATGAGTTGTCAACTAGTTGATTTTATAAATGTACTTTCTGACTATAGATGTAAAGTATTTTGTATTATTGTATTTCTAAAAATTTATTTTATTTTTAACCTTTAGAATACACTCGTACTATACATTATAAAATTATATTTATTATGATCAATGTCACTTCTGAATTCATATAAGAGCATAACTTTTTATTGTATAAATTAAGTCCGCCAACTTTCAAATAATAATATTTATAAATACAGCTAATAAATTGCATTTTAAAAAACAATATCATAACTTTTTGTATAAATTTTATACTCTGATAATCTACTAATATTTAATTCAAGTGGATGACATTGAAATTATTATCTAAAATTAGCGCGTTTGACACATATCTTAATTGAGATAACATTATTCCAAGAATTATTTGTTTTTGAAAAATAATCTTAGTCAATATAGGAGTTGGTATTATTTTGTGCTAGTATTATACATTAAAAATCATTATTGTCATTTAAAATAAATAAACTATAAACACAAATAAACATGTTCAAGTGCAAATAGTGCACGTATCAATTAATATTAGTACTGACAACATTTGAGGTAGCTTATTTATTTCTAGAATTTGACATGATAACAATATATTAAAACTTTTTGTTAGGGTATGTTGAGACAATTTAACACATGCTAGCTCAATTACATAAATACTAAGCAATGATCATTGTACCTAAATGATCATATGATGCTCATAATCATAACAATATTACGTAAATTTATTATCAGACCACTCACTCGCACAATGAGACCCCCACTGGTAGTGCATCGAAAGCACAGGTATGCTATGGAGTACTGGTGTCTATAAATACAGTTTGCAAACTGTAAGAGACTTTTAGTAGTCTATAATATTTTGTAGACTTAAGTTTGTAATAATAATAATTTATAATGAAGTTGGTGCTAATTTTTTCATTAGTGGTGCTGGTTGTTAGTGCCATGCCCAATGGCCAAGCACCTGAGGGTCAGACCTGGGTGGTATTGTGCTCGGGTGGTATTGGCTGGGGCAATTACGCTATCTCGGTAATTATAATTATTTATTATCGTGCTATATAAAAATAAATTATATAACATGTAACATTTATAAATAAATAAACATTAATGTAAATAATTTTTAATATTACTAGTCCAACGTGTACCACGCCTACCAAACTGTGAAAAAGCAAGGTATCCCGGATAAAAACATCATAGTCATGCACTACGATGACCTGGCTAATTCCAAGTCAAATCCCACACCCGGTGTGGTTGTAAATGAACTGAACGGTACCGACGTCTACAAGGGTGTGCCCAAGGATTACGTCGGGGCTGATGTCATCCCGCAGGTAATGAATATTATTTACACAGTTTATTTTATATTTTATGTATTAATTGATCTTGTTAATTTTCTATTTATAGAATTTCTTAGACGTTATTAGCGGAGAAGCAGCGCTGGAAGCAAAGGGCAAACGTGTTGTCAAGAGTGGACCCAAAGATAATATATTTGTCTATTTTATGGATCATGGATCCCAGGGTAGGTTTACTAGTAGTTTAATATTATATTAAATATAAACTAAATTTATTTATTTATTTAGGATCCGTATTGTTCCCGAAGGGCTACCTATACGCTGATGACCTGAACAATAGGCTTAAGAAAATGAACCAGGAGCAAAAGTTTGCCAAGCTCGTTTTCTATTTGGAAGCCTGCGATTCAGGTATGCTAATTAATCAAGTTAAATTATTCAATGAGCTAGATTAAATAATTGTTAAAATTTAGGATCCATGTTTGAGAAACACTTGCCCACCGATATTAATGTGTACGCAATTACCTCATCAAGGTACAATGAATTGAGCTGGATGTGCACCCATGACACTTATAGAAAGACTTATCTAGGTAATAATTTAATAAATATTAAAAATATTTTATTTAATTTTCGAAATTTTAATTTTGAAATGTTAAGGCGGTTGGTTTGGCGTGAACTGGCTGTTTGACAGCGAGCACAATGACCCGCAAGTGGAGATCCTTGATAAACAGTACAATTATATTGTCGAGCACAATAATTTCACCATGGATAATGCGACACACTCTCAAAACGCGCAACATTATGGTGATTTGAAAATCGCCCAGCAACATATTTCCGACTTTTTGGGTAAATAATATAATTTAATATAAGGAATAATTTTAAATTTTAAATTAAAGACTATAATAAATTATTTTATTATCATGTAATACAGGTGCTAAAAAGGTGCCACCTACCGGTGCCAATAGTGTGGCTGTGCCCGCAAATGCCGAGTTTGTGAACTTCCGGGACATTCCCATTAAATTAGCCGAAAAGAACATTCAGTCCACTAATGATATCTATGAGAAGCAAATGTAACTATAATTTTAAAATAATTTTACTGGTTAAAATATTAAATTTTTTTGGGTTAGATATGTGGATGAATTATCTCGATTACTGAAGGGTCGCCAATACGTTGACAAACATTTGCGGGCATTTGTGGATAGCGTGCACCACATGACCCGTTTGGACACCAATGCTCTGTTGAATAGCAAACTCGAGTTATCCGAAGACATGACTTGTTATAAGAAGTTTGTCGACACCTTCCACGATAAGTGCTTCAATATGAACAAGGTATATTTTATTATAGTTATTTTAAATTTGAGGTAGTTAATTAATTATGTATAAATTATATTCACAGAATACTTATGCATTCAGCAAGATCCATGTGTTTAACAACATTTGTAATCAAATGATCAATGACAATCATGTCGATGTTGCCGTTGCCTTTTTGGGGCAGTATTGTACCCAGAATAGTGTATCAGGGTACATGACAAACATTGAATAAATATGTAGCGGTATAAAAAATTAAAGAAAAGTTATTTGATTTATAAAATATGTAAAACATTTAAAAATTTAATCAAAATAAAATTTATTTCTCAATATAACTAATACTTTCTCGATGATACACTACTTATTTAGTAATATAAAAGCGTCGCCAAAATACTGTTAACTCGTTTAACAAAAAATACGACTTAATTTAGCTAGGTCAAAACAAATATTTTTGCAACTATGGTTTTCTCCTTGAGAGCACCTCCAATGGGCAATACAATGCTAAAGGCTACTAGAGCAACTTTACATTATGAATGGCAAAACTTATAACATTTTCACATTAATCTCAATACTGACTAGTGTGACCAACTCAAAATTTAAAATTCCTGGATTTTCATGTAAAAATTTAATAAAATTCCTGGACAATCCTGGACACATATTTTAAAGCCATATTTGACATATAACATTTTATTTCTGTCTAAAATTAGTGTGACCAACTCAAAATTTAAAATTCCTGGATTTTCATGTAAAAATTTAATAAAATTCCTGGACAATCCTGGACACATATTTTAAAGCCATATTTGACATATAACATTTTATTTCTGTCTAAAATTAACTTTAAAAATTTAAATAAAATTATATTAATGCTTAAGTATATAGATTTTAACTATTTGACTATAAAACACATAATTTAACTATTAGAGCTCAAAAAATGAACAAGGTTGACATTTTAAATTTTTCAAATATCCATTAAAATAACTGTCCTAGAGCAGGTCAAAGTTTGCATTTTTACATTGAAAAGGGTTTTTGTATTACTATTTTGTTGTTTATGTTTTCAATAGCAATATTCAATGTAAAAATGCAAACTTTGACCTGCTCTAGGACAGTTATTTTAATGGATATTTGAAAAATTTAAAATGTCAACCTTTTTCATTTTTTGAGCTCTATTCGTGCATTAATTGGATCTACATAATAAATTCTAGTATAAACACAATAAAATACCTACCTTTCCTCCCTGTGCTCTGATTGATTGAATAAAATATTTTTATATTTTATCTTGATAGAGAATTAAATTATCTTCATTTTCCATATCATAACTTTTTAAAATTCCTATTCTTGTTGGTACTATAAATTGTTAAAAGTTTGATATTTAGACATACCGGGCCTCCCAGGCCAATAATTATTGAGTTTTGGATTATTTTTACTAAAGCAAAGGCATTGCGGAAACTTTTTTCCGGATCCAATATCATTAATCTATTAAATTCCTCTAAAATATGTAAATCTGTATGATAACATTTCTTTTTGTATAACTCCTGGACATTACATTGTCCAGGCGAGACCTTGTCCTGGACACTGGACAGATACCTTAATTCCTGGACAGTCCAGGTCAAACCTGGACGGTTGGTCACAGTAATACTGACTAATGTTATAATAGTCACAGTGTTCTCACTACCAACTATTTTCATGATCCGTGAATACAAATAGTAAAAANATCCGTGAATACAAATAGTAAAAATTGAGCCTGGTCAGGGGGAACATTAGAAATACAACAAGATTAAAGATGTTTTAATATGGCAAGTAATATTGCAATATATTTTTATGATGAAAAACATTAGGCACGAAAGAAGATTAAAAGTACAGTACATTGGTGACATGTTAAATATTGCATGGCTTGTTAAAATAATCTATTGTTTTCAAAGAAACATCAAGTAGCATTGATTTAGTTAAAAAGTTACAGAGCTAATAATTAGCATTTTAAAAATTATTTATCAATTACTAATATAATAAATTAAACAATTGGCAATATTTTTAATATCCATATTTATAATTAGATTAATTTGAATGAAATTTTATTTTAATAACATTAAAAATTGTCATTAGTTTATTACATTATAAATAATGATTTAAACTGTATATTTTATTGATTAATTGGCTTAACCTGATAATTACAATACCCTTATATATTTGGTCAATATTATTTCAATTGCAATGGCAGCAAAATGGTTGTTGATTAAATATACTAGGCACAAAACAGGATTAGAAGTAAACTCGTTATATAATATATTATGAGGATCTTAAAGTGCCCGTGCCCGTGTGGTGTCCGTGCCCGTTTTATGCCCATGCCCCGGAATTTTAGGAACATACTTATAAATTTTATTATCTTAGTAATTTAATAGGAATTACCGAGAAAAAACAATTGACAATTTCACTCTTATTTGATAATTATAATATGAATTAGATAAAATATTACCTATGAATTGGGAAACATATCAAAATAATCTATTGTTTTCAAGGTAACTATATGATGTATTGATAGCTATTTAGTATAAAAGCTCCAAAAGCTAGTATTAGTAGTTTAAAAATAATTTATTATTGAATTTAAAAAAATTGAAATATTCACAAATATACCGGTTTTAATAATAAGAATAATCGGTATGCAATTTTATTTAAATAAACATTACC
Source organism: Oppiella nova (assembly GCA_905397405.1). Lineage (NCBI taxonomy): Eukaryota > Metazoa > Arthropoda > Arachnida > Sarcoptiformes > Oppiidae > Oppiella > Oppiella nova. Next base: position 7,382 of record CAJPVJ010001352.1, on the reverse strand, counting down.
AATATTATCACTATTTTATTATATTATATTATAGATGATGCTTTTAACTGTTTATATATTTTCATTATAGAGGCTAACATGATAATTACATTGTTACTGGTCAATGTTATTTCAATTTCAATGGCAGCAAAATGTCCAGCTGACCCTGATGTCTTAAAACCATGCAAGTGCTTAAAAGACGATCATATCTGGTGTGGCGATAAAGAGACCCATTATGACTTGAAAGCTATTTTCAAAAATGTGAGCAAGGCACTTGACGGCACCGATAAAAAAATAAACTTCATCAGCTTATTTGATAACAAATATATTACTGAACTTCCGGAAAATGTGTTTGCTGATGTCCAAGTTAAATCAGTCGACATTTTTGCCATGCCCAATTTAGTCAATATACATAAAGCGGCATTCTCGGGTACGGCTGATCGTATTGAAAAACTGGAAGTAGGTGTTTGCCCTGTTAATAACAACTCCGATCAAGGTGATTACAATATATTTTCAGCAATTCGTACGCTGAGTAATATAACCGAAATTGAATTGATCATGACCAATATTACGGAGGTTCCCCATAAGGCATTTATGTCGCTTCATAAATTGGAAAGGGTCAATTTCAAACCTTTAGATGGATATACCGGTTCATTAGAGACAATCAGGGATCGTGCCTTTTTTGATTTGCCCTCGCTTAAACATATTGATTTATCGTCGAATAATATATCAAGAATTGAAGATTGTTTTATGACCGGGGCCACATACCAGCAAGGTGTATTATATGTCAATTTGACTAATAACGCCCTTAACCCTGATACGTCATTCACTGAAGTCGCTTTATTGGCAATTAATCAAGTTTACCTTGAGCTAACCGTGTTACGGAAATCTGTATTTACCTATCTGGATGAGTCTGTTTTCAGCCCCTTACTGTTCCCCGATAAAGGACATGAAATCAGGGTAAACATCGATTGCCAGGATTGCAGGAATGCGTGGTTAATGAAACCCAATGCCTATTACCCGGGTATGAATGCTCATCTGTATCCAATAACATGCAGTAATGGAAAGTATTTGGATGATCCAGCTAATTTTGCTAAATGTGTTTAAATAAAACATTAATAATATGTAGTATGTACATTTAAGTTGTGTTTTAAATTATAACGAATAAATAAATTATAAAATACTGAAATTATTTATTCACTATAAAATTATATATCAAATATTTAAAACATTTATTGTTTATTTAAAAAAACATAAAGATAAATATTTATATTTTCATATGAAACAAACATCATTAAATTTAATAACTAGGTGTTCAGGTATAACTATAATGCTAACGTATATGGAAAAGCTTATGATAAAATATTTACTCATTAATAATGACAGTATTTTACTTTAAATAATTATAAATTTATATTTTAATAAACTATAAAATGTTTCTTAAAAAACTAAAAATTATAAAAAAAGTACAGTAATAATAATTGTATTTGATAATAATTAAAAATATTTTATTTTATTCAAACAATACATTGCTCTCATATAACATCTATTTTGTGCATTTAACAAAATTGTCAGGATCATAAAATCGTCGCCAAAATAGTTGAGACTGGTTAAATTAAAATTAATATAGGTTAAATATGAGCTAGATCAAAATAAAATTTTTTGCAACTATTGTTTTTTGGCACCGATCTATCGGTGTGCCCAATTTTATCCAGACATAAGGGGAACGGTAAAGCTTATGATAAAATATTTACTCATTAATAATGACAGTATTTTACTTTAAATAATTATAAATTTATATTTTAATAAACTATAAAATGTTTCTTAAAAAACTAAAAATTATAAAAAAAGTACAGTATTTTTGCAACTATTGTTTTTTGGCACCGATCTATCGGTGTGCCCAATTTTATCCAGACATAAGGGGAACGGTAGATATGCCTGTCCATCAATAACTCAAAAACTATAAGATGTAGGTAAGTTTTGATTTTTGGAAATTGTGCCCAGGATCAATATGAAAAAACTAATTTCTGGATTTTGAGAAATTTTGCTTTATTGATCTATAAAAAATCTTTTTATGTGAAATTGTGATGATTTGAAATTCATTAATCTCAGCAATGGCTCGATGGATCGGGGTGATCTCAACTTTGCTCGAATTGTCTTTCAAAATACTAAAAAGTATTTGCTTGCATCGATACTGTATTTCGTACAGAAAACTTTCTAGGTTAGAAATCAATTTTCTCTATGTATTTATTTTATATCTGTTTTATTGTTTTACACCTTTACCTGTATTTTAAAAATACATAGAGAAATTTGATAGAAATCAATAGAAACCTATGATGATGGATGAATGTATCAGGGTTCTCTCAACAGGGTTCGAAAGATCTTTGAAAATATAAAAAATCATTTTCTGGCAGCAGCAGTGTATAATGTACAACAAACATTCTATTTTAAAAATCAATATTTCCTATGCAATTAATTTGGCACTTAATTACATCAATCTTATTGTTTTACACCTTTACCTAGAAAACTAAAATGCATAGGAAATATTGATTTTTAAAATAGAATGTTTGTTGTACATTATACACTGCTGCTGCTAGCAAATGATTTTTTATATTTTCAAAGATCTTTCGAACCCCGTTGAGAGAACCCTGATACATTCATCCATTGCTGAGATAAATCAGTCTAAAATGTCAATTTTTGACATTTAGGGAATTTTTAAAAATCAACGGAGTAAAATTTCGACAAATCCAGATATTACTTTTATAGGAATGACCTCGAGCATCATTTCCAAAAATCAGAACTTAAAAATATTGTATAATTTTTGAGATCTAAGCAATGTGTTGTAGCTACCGTTCCCTTAAGATTTAGGAGAAAGTTTGCATACGAGTATATTCGTGCCAAAAAACAATAGTTTCAAAAAATTTTGTTTTAATCTAGCTCAATTCTAACCCATAGTTAATTTAATACAACGAGTATCAACCCTTTTGGCGCCGCTTTTATAATACATATTTCCGTCGATTATATCGTATGTATCAAATCCAAAAATTTGAGCCCCAATTAGGGATAGACTGTAGATATCTGTCAAATGATTGTATTCATCGCCCATAGCTTCCGGTGCCATATAATGTTGAGGTCCGACATCAGCCGTATGTTTGACAGCAGACATCTTGATAACTTGTTACTTTAAAAATTATTACAATATGACTTTAAATTAAATGTGTTTTTATCACCAAATACAATATTTTTTCCATACAATAAAGCTTATTTTTATTATTATAATTAAAACAATATTTATATAAAGTGTATTGTAAAATACCATGTTAGTATAACTCAAGATTATCAATAGCTCTGTAGCGTAATATTGAGTATTGATTATAGATGTACTGTATAGGTATATCTATTGTAAGTAATTTTTATCAATTTCTCTGATTATTACAAAAAAAATTTTTATTTTAATAGTGCAACATAACAGAGTAGCTTATGCACTTATTATTGCAAAAGATGTAGTCAATTATTAACAGTAGATAAAATATAACGTTTATAATTTTTTATTGGTAGTTTCAAAACATTACAATAGATAAATAAAAATAAGTTTTATTAAAAAATTTTGTTATATTCAAATGGTGCAATACTACCACACAGATGTGAGATTGTAGCTAGATAAAATGTTCACAGTATAAATAGAGCGTGATTATTGTAAAATTTATTTTATAAGTAAATAAGTTTCTAAGTTAACAATTAAAAATAATAATATTATTATTATTAACAATGAGTAAGTAAATTTTAAAAATAATATTTTTAAATATACGTACACTTAAATAATTCTAATGTATCATGTTATTATTAATAGGGAACTACATGATAATTTTAGTATTTGTAAACTTGGCTATTTATAGCACCTTGGCAGCAAAATGTCCAACTGACCCTGCTGTATTATCACCATGCAAATGTTTATCCGATAATCATGTCGATTGCGACTATAAAGAAAACAACTACGATTTGAAAGCAGTCTTCAAAAATGTGAGCAAGGCACTTGAGGGTACCGATAAACGCATCGAATTTGTTAGTATTTCGGATAATGAGTATATCACGGAAATACCCGAAAATGTGTTTGCCGATATCATGGTTGAAAATGTTCAATTATGGTTCATGCCCAATTTAGTCAATGTACACAAAGATGCATTTTCCGGTACTGCGGCTACCATTGAAACATTTGATGTACAGAGTTGTCCAGTAAATAACAACACTGATCAAGGTGATTACGATATATTCGCAGCGATTCGTACACTGACCAATGTTCAAGCAATTGAATTGAGAGAGACCAAAATCACGGAGATTCCAAGTAGAGGTATTAGCATGCTCAATAAATTAGAAAAAGTAACATTTAGCGCGTATGATGATAATGACTATGGGTCACTTGAAACAATCAACAACCGTGCATTTTTTTTATTGCCTATGCTCAACACAATAGAATTACAATCAAATAACATATCGGTTATTGGCGATTGTTTTGTAGCATTGTCCGGTGGTGATCATACCGTAATAAACGTTAATTTGACAAATAATCCGATTGACCCTGATACAACATTTACGAAAAATGCGTTGGTATTTACATTTGCCCAAGTTTACCTCGAGCTCACAGTGTTAAGGAAAACTGTATTTAATTATTTGAACGAGACCATTTTTAGTACATTGTTAGAGTTCCCATCATTTGGTCATCAAATAAGAGTTAACATCGATTGTCAGGATTGTAGAAACGCGTGGTTACTGAAACCAAAAGATCATTACCCTGGTATGAATGATCATTTGTATTCAATAACATGCAGCAACGGGAAGTATTTGAATGATCCAGACAATTTTGTTAAATGTGCTAAATAGATGTTATATGAGAGCAATGTATTATCTGAATAAAATAAAATATTTTGAATTATTATCAAATATTATTATTTTGACTGTATAATATAAATAGTCATAAATAGTTGAATTACTTTTTAAAATAATTTTTAGTTGTTTTAATAAACATTTTATCGCTTATCAAAGTATAAGTTTATAATTATTTAAAGTGAAATACTATTGACTATAATACTAATAATACTATTTAAAAATTGACCCCCCTCCTTCTACATGCCTATAGTACATAGGAGTTTAACATAGGGACATACGCTTTGGCATGACCCCCTTCCCCTCTTCCCCTTCCCCGTAAGTATATTGTGTGTCACGCCTTATTAATTATTAGATTTAATGTTATTTTTAAAAATGTCAAGTACATATTTTTGAAATAAATAGTCGCCCATATGTTTCTAATTAAATTTTTGGATTTATTTTATTTAATATATCAAATATATAGAAAATAATTTTAATTCACTAATAATGTCTCCAGGAAAATAATCAGGATCATTTATTTTAAATTCGTTTCAAATAAATAAATTTTATTTTATGATTAGGATTTAATATCATGAATAAATTTTTGAATGTTTTACATTTTTAATATATTAAATAGGTTTTCATTAATTTTTACAATGTTATAGATTTATTCAATGCTTGACATGTACCCTGAAACACCATTCTGAGTACAATACTGATCCAAAAAGGCAACATTGACATGATTGTCATTGATCATTTGATTACAAATATTGTTAAACACATTAATCTTGCTGAATGTATAAGTATTCTGTGAAGGGAATTTGCAAACAATAAATTAACTATTTTTTAAAAATAAACATTAAAAAGAAACCTTGTTCATATTGAAGCACTTATCGTGGAAGGTGTCGACAAACTTCTTATAACAAGTCATGTCTTCGGATAACTCGAGTTTGCTATTCAACAGAGCATTGGTGTCCAAACGGGTCATGTGGTGCACGCTATCCACAAATGCGCGCAAATGTTGGTCAACGTATTGGCGACCCTTCAGTAATCGAGATAATTCATCCACATATCTATTAAAATAATAAAATATATTTAAAAATTAATTAATATTGAAAAAATTATTATTAAAAATATAGTTACATTTGCTTCTCATAGATATAATTAATGGACTGAATGTTCTTTTCGGTCAATTTTATGGAAATGTCCCGGAAGTTCACAAACTCTGCATTCTTAGGCACTGCCTCACTATTGACACCGGTAGGTGGCACCTTCTCAGTACCTGTATTACATGATAACCAAATTATTGTTTGCAGAGTTTAATATTATTTTAAATTAATCAAAATATAAAATTATACGCACCCAAAAAGTCGGCAATGTGTTGCTGGGCAATTTTCAAATCACCATAATGTTGAGCGTGCTGAAAGAATGTCGCATTGATGGGTACTACGATTTGAGAGCAGTATTCAAAAATGTGAGCAAGGCACTCGATGGTACCGATAAACAAATAAGCTTCATTAGCATTTGGGATAATAAGCATCTTACTGAAATACCGGAAAACGTGTTTGCCGATATCCATGTTAAAAATGTTGATTTTAGGTTCATGCCAAATTTGGATAGACTACACAAAGATGCATTTTCCGGTACTGCGGCTACCATTGAAACATTTAATGTACAGAGTTGTCCAGTAAATAACAACACCGACCATGGTGAATACGATATATTCGCCGCGATGAGTACGCTGACCAATGTTAAAGAAATCAAATTGAAATTCACCAAAATCACCGAGATTCCGAGTAAAGGAATTAGCATGCTACATAAATTGGAGAAAGTATCATTTAGTGTCTATGATGATAACAAATATGGGTCACTTGAAATAATCAACCCAGGTGCATTTTTTGAGTTACCCGAGCTCAAAACGTTAGAATTACAATCGAATAACATATCGGTTATTGGCGATTGTTTTGTAGCATTGTCCGGTGGTGATCATACCGTAATAAACGTAAATTTGACAAACAACCCGATTCATCCTGATACAACATTTACGAAAAATGCGTTGGTATTTACTTATGCCCAAGTTTATCTTGACCTCACAGTGTTAAGGATAACTCCATTTAATTATTTGAACGAGGACATTTTTAGTACATTGTTAGAGTTCCCATCATTTGGTCATCAAATAAGAGTTAACATCAATTGTCAGGATTGTAGAAACGCGTGGTTACTGAAACCAAAAGATCATTACCCGGGTATGAATGATCATTTGTATTCAATAACATGCAGCAACGGGAAGTATTTATAAAAGCGGCGCCAAAAGGGTTGAGACTCGTTGTATTCAATTAACTATGGGTTAGAATTGAGCTAGATTAAAACAAAGTTTTTTGCAACTATTGTTTTTTGGCACGAATATACTCGTATGCCAACTTTTCCCTAAATCTTAAGGGAACGGTAGCTACAACACATTGCTTAAAAATATTGACCTGTCGCTGAATAATATATCAAGAATTGAAGATTGTATTTTTACCCTTGCTGGATTTCAGGGT
>CAJPVJ010001351.1:934-16785 GCA_905397405.1 Oppiella nova | reverse complement strand
CTTTTGATGACATCTCAAACACATTTAGCTATTAATAAATTTTTTTGTTTAATTCATTGATAATGATTTCATTGAATTTCAAATCGTAAAAAGTATTTAAAAGTGTTTTTTATACCAAGTTTTGTGACTTATTATCGCAAAACTCTACATAACGTGCATTAAAATTGTGATCATTTTAAGAGATTTCAAAACTTTGTGCAAATTATCTAATCTTAAAATCTCGGAATTGAAATCACATTTTAAAGGATAAATTGAAGACATTATTTGAATTGAAAAATGATTTATTATTTTATTTAATAGAGTAGTTACGATATATTGTTAATAATAACATAGTTTTTGCGAAAACTTTTCATTGGGAAACGAGAATATAAATAAAATTCACTTAAAAAACTAAAATATTTATAAACCAAGTAAACAAAAATATAAAAATGTGTTTTTGAGTTGCATTTTACAGATAAATTGCGGTTAACTTTGCGCTTATAAATTCAATTAAAAACTACTCAGCTCATAAATCTAAAGACTTAAGTGCATTAAAATGCTTGAAATGTATTGAAAAGTTTACTTTTAATTTGTGATCAAATTGAAAATGAAATGTTATGTCATTTCTCTGTTTTCTTTATACTTTCTTGAGAAACCTTTCTCTCATACCTGGCCTTCAATTTATAAGCGTTTAATTAGAGGCTTATAATAAAGAATATATAATAAATGTATACTATTTTTTGTACCTGAACATAATTATTGCTTATTATTTGCGCCCAACTCGTGGGCCAATCATTTTTGGATTTGCTTTACTTTTTGATGATTGATATTACTTCACATTTCAATCAATATTCTTAACATGAAATTAAATAGTTTTTTGTGTGAACTCAAAATACCAGTCCTTTTGCGCCTATTTTTTTCATTCATAACGTGTATAATACTGTATAATAATAAGGATTTCGAAGAAAATCATAAAAGATAGCAATAATTCAAGGCTTTGTGGGCTAAACGCTGTTAAGGGATGAGAAGTATCTATCGATAGGTTTTGTATACAGTAGTAAAATATTAGCATTAATGACAGATTGTAATCAAATTATAAATTCAAAAATTTATTTTTTTAGGAATTAAATATAAACTATTTGTGATTTTACATGAGATGATCGTAACTCATCCAATGTTAAGCTAAACATACGTTTGAATTCACTGTGAATTGGCTCCGGGAGGCAATGGAAGGATAAACTAATAATTTATTTTTATTATTTAGCTATTTTACCAAATATATTTCCCCTATTAAAATATATAATTATTTTAATTTAATTATAATCTAAATTGTAGTTTAAAAGTTTTCTACAAAACAAAAGTAGACAAAAATGTATACTATTATTAAACTGATAAAAAGTTGAAATCCATTATATGTTATACATACCATAGAAATTGGATTATTTAATGTATTAAATAATATTATAAATATAAATATTAGGAACAATAAGGCATTAATTTGACCGGAATATGTTTCACAGTTCACTTGCCCCGTACAATACCTGTGCAAACAATACCTGTGCCGCATAACTATTATATTATACGCTCAAACTCTTTCCCTCTAAACTACAGTAAAAGTCAACATTTTGATTATACATTTTATCGTGAATTGTGTGTTTCATTAAGACTTTTGTATATATAACAAATATTTTCACCAAAATTTGTTTATTTTAATTTAAAATCCGAGTTAATTTGTGTAAAGATTATGTAATTTTGTTTACTTTTCCCATTTTTCATCTTCGGTTATAAGGTTTGTGTAAATTTCTTAATTTTTTCACAACTATTGCATTAAACGTAACAAAAATTAACTTTTCATATTTTAGTTTTAGAATTTTAAGTAAAAATTATTTGTGACTTTTATTTATTGCTCGCAAACATCTTGTATTTTAGAAATTAATATTTATTATTAACACTAGTATTGGGAGTCGGGGTTTGCAGGTATTGAGGCACAGGTATAGCATTATTGATATGTGTTTTCGATATCTGGGTCGTTGTGTACCCTCGAAGATGAAACCTAACGAGTATTACAATATATTTTTCTCACTCTCTCTGAACTCAACTCTAATGTTGACTTTGGATGTCACTTCTCATGTGATCTCTAAAACTCCTTCAATGCAACTAAATATTTATTTTGTAATTAAATTGGTTTTTCATTTATACATTCTCGACAGCTGAGGAATATTCTACTATTTTGGGTCAAATCATAAATATTTTATTAGCGTTTTTTTTAAAAAAACAATTTTTGTTTTCATATAATCTTTATTTGGATTTTATTTCATTGATATTAAAGTCTTCTTCAATTAGTTATCATTGACTTTGAGGGTAGAGCTCATAGAAGACAAGATCAGCGAACACTCGATATATTAATATTCGTTGAGTGCATGAAATGAATAATTACGAGAGAGAGAGAGAGAGGGAGAGAGAGAGGGAGAGAGAGAGAGACCGATGAAGAAGACGACGAAGACTTTGACGAAAGGTAGTGGCGATGGTGGAGGGGGACGGGTATGGAAAGTAGATACACTGGAAGATTGCGAGACATAAAGTAGTTGAGAGAAAGTGATTTCAAGGGCAGTGATTAAAATAAAGCTTTCCTCGTTATAGAGTGAAAGGAAAGGTAGTATTTATAGGTCTGTGTGGCTCTCGATGTCTTACTGCACGAATTGTACGTCTTTGTAGCGACTGATGGCTCGCATGGAGTGAATCTGAACGGCATTGCACCACAAGTGCACACAACAAACCGGTTATCCAATTGCCATAAAAAACAATCACTATTTAGTCAGACTCTAAGTCTTTGCGAATCGGTTTCTCTTAGTGTTTATGTTTACACTCCTCTGCAAAGTATTCACTCATAACTCATAAACTTATTCTTGACTTCATTTGCGTCGAGAAGCGATGGATTGCATGGAAAAGTGCTGGCAATAAAAGTTTGTTAATAATCATAGTGGTGTCTATTGTTATGCAAAACCAATCGATCGATTGTATGCTTTCAAATCAAAGTCACGTTTTGTTATAAGAGCCTAAATGTTGCATAACTGAGTCGAGCCATTAAATTCACGGTAAGATTTTAAGCCTATCTCCCGATTGCCTTTTCATTGGCTTTTCATTTGTTTTCAATTGGTTTTCATTATGTTTTTCTTATTACTCTCACTTTTATGACCGCTTTTATGAATCACAAGCTAATTATTGGCAAAAGTTATGCAATCAATCAGTTAATGGAAACATACTTTCACTTTCAATTGGTGTCCAAAATAAGTTTTGCTTTATTGTATAGTTTATTCGCAACACACTCTCTATTTTCGATAATTAAGTTCAAAAATTAATATTAATTATTATTTATGACTTTTGTTTCGTTACCACCACTTACTGTCGAAAGACCTGAAAGGTGTGCCAAATCTGTATTCAATTGACACATTTGGTTGTCGCGAGTGAAGCATAACTTTCGTTATAATAGACGTTTAAATCCGGAACTTTTTTCTCTCTAATAAGTAGAACTCAAAAAATATTATGACATTCGCTGTGTTCTCGACTAATAAATTAAGATAACTTTCATAATAAGGATTGACTGCCAAAGTTATGTAATGTAATGTGTGTTTCAGCAGCGATTGTATTATGTCGTTGAGTGGTGTCTCGCACAGTATTTGCAAAGTATGTACACTTTCTATACAATTGTGTCATTCAGTCGATAATTAGTTTTCTCGTACACATAATGTCTTGTTAATCTCGGCATTAAATAAATATTTTTATGATTGCCTTAACACTACAACAACTTCTCTCACATCAATCGTATAGTTAGTTAACTGTAATATGTTTTTTCGCTCAAAAAATCTGTGTTTTTATGGTACAACACATTAATTTTTGACTTCGAGTGACAAATAAAAATTTTCTAAGATTTCGTTTTTTTCTTACATTACGTCAAAAACGGGTCAAAGAATTGTTTTGATTATTTAAAAATTGTTTTTTCGCAGATAAACTTTGTTTTCTGATAATGATTCATCAATTATTGTAATCTTAATTGTGTTTCATATACAGTACTATACTTTCATATAAGTTTTATATATTAATGTCTTTCCGTTGTTTTACATAATTCATAATTAATTTATCGTTTGTTTGAATCGTTTTAATATATTACCACTGCTTAATGAAAAGTGAATTATAATAATAACAAAATATTTGCAAACTAAACTTGATTTTATAATAACTAGTTATGAAAAGTTTTCGATTACATGATCTTATAATAACTTAAAAATAATTTTAATGAATACATACTTTGGAATTTATTTTTTACAATATCATTTCATTATTCATTCAGTTTTCTAACAAATCATATCATTTGATGAATGAATTGATTTCTAGTTTATATGCATTTTAAAGTCATAAACCATTTAATAAAAGAGATGTATTGGGACTTCATAATAAATATTCATTTAAAAGTGCATTTCCATTTACTCGCAATTTCAATAGACATAAAAAATATATTGTTTAAAACGACTCAATTGGAAGTGTTATTCAGAAAGAATTTCAATCAAATTTAACTGTACTTTCATTTAATAATACTTATTTTATTTAACGTTAGTTTTATAAAAATTTTCAATTAATAATTAGCAATAAGTTTTTACTACATTAGATGTGAATCCAAGGCCTGACTCTCTCTCTCTCTCTCTCTCTCTCTCTCTCTCTCTCCCTATTGACATCTCTTTGTTTCAGATACTTCTCCACTGAATTAATTGGAAGACAACTGAACTCAAGGACAACACATCTCTGAAATTCTTTGTGAAGTTTTCTTCGCTATTCATTTCAAACACCGAAAGCGAGACCCAAATACTACCCGAAGACAAGCGCATACACACAATGTTAGGACCAAATGTGATCTCATGTCTAATAATATTAATATCGTTTTGCCTGAGAGTGAAAGGTATGTGACATTGAATTGCTTTTACGGCTTGAATATTAGGTCAAAGTTTTTCGCCTTTTTATCGGTGTTTCGAGTTTAACGCCGAGTAAAACCTGTCAAACATTACTACACACACACACAACCCTATCAAACTGTTTGCCACACTTTCACTAACGTTACAGCACTTAACAACTAGTCAATAATTAAATAAACTTTTCTTTTCTGTCAATAGTTTAGTTAAAGGATTTAATAATAATAATTGTTTGCTCATTTTTTACGCTCCAGTTATTTTTTCGCTGATTTCTCTCTGTAATCACTGATTACAGTATTTTCTTGTTATAGATGTTTAGTATGTTTTTGCAATCCTTACAAATGGTTATCAGTCGACATATAGCTCTAACATTAATTAAATATATTCTCGTTTCCATATTAATGGCTATAAAATGTTTAATTTTAAGCATTATTTAAATGAAACTTTCATGCAAATGTATTTATGACTATTAAATGCAATTTAGTTTAAAACTTATTCAAGTTTAAAGTCTAAATAGCAATGCAATTAAGTTTAATAATTTAAGTAATATAAGTATAATTTACAAGTAAAAAAATGTTCTCAATAAATGCATAGCCTTTAGACACAATATTTGTGAAATATTTCACTGAAAATAATTAATTTTAATATCAAAATAAAATCAAAAGTGGTTTTGGGTTTGAACCGCAACTCTAGTTCAGGTGTAAGGATGATGTGATCGATTAAATTCACACTCAAAACGAGTATAAAAATAAAAACAAACTTTTAATTCATTCAAATAAAAAAGTTAATTAATTATTGAATTTGATAGTAAATTTAAATGAGTGAAAATCTTTGCGATATTTATTTTTAAAAATTGAATGAACTCTTTTTTGCATGTTAATTTAAAGCTAGTAGAAAATAAGAAAAAATAATTTTATTTTTATATCAGATTTTATTCGTAAAAGTCATAAACTCATTGATTATTTTATCTGTTATTTTTAAAATAAAAGTAATAAAAATCATGTGAATATTAATTCGTGTATTAACCTCACTTTAAAATTGCAAAACACATTATCAATAAATTGAAAATCGGATAAAAATACCATATTTTGAATATTCATTACATTTACACCCATATAATAATACCTTTAAAGGCATTCCTAATCTGAATGAGACATCACAAGAAGCGGTGCTCGTGTTTGCCGGCGAAGAGGCTTTCATTGACTGCAAAGTCCAGAATTTACAGAATTATACGATTCTGTTTAAATTCATGAGCGCCGGCACTGATTCACAAAAAGCTGACATAATATCTGCCGGCAATCTAATCATTACGAGTGACACACGCTTTTCGGTACTCCACCATCCAGGTAATATTCCATATTCTGTACTATTAGTATGGAAACAATGTATCAAATGTTGTGTTTAACGTATAGAACACGACGTTTGGGTGCTAAACATCAAAAACACCAAAACCAGGGATTCAGGCATTTATGTGTGCGAAACAAATTCAAGTCCTAAGCAACAAATCGCACGACTTTTAAGTGTAATCGACTCGGACTCAGGGAATGACAAAACCGATGCCATTCTGTCGGATGTGAACCACAATTACACGGACTGTTGTATCGAAGAGGAAGTGCCAGAATTGTGTCATTCGTTTTGTTTGATGAGCGGAATCGTCAACAACGAGATACCGCACCAAACGGTTCACTCATGTCTGCCACACCTGCCGAGTATCACAAAGTGTCTGAACGGCGGCAGAAATAATCTCAAGTGCTGTCAGCGCCAGCATATTCCCAAACCCTGTGAAGGTGTATGTGTCGGCAATTTCACCTTGGATACTGTCAGTGATCACTACACGTGTATGGACTACGCGGCCCCTGTGCTCGCCTGTATCGCTGAGGGTATCGAAACGCTTCCGCCACAACCGGAGGACGTGTTTGTTGAACCCATTTCCACGACTCAACTCAGGATTAAGTGGTTTAAGTCCGACAATCCAAAGGACGCACAAACGGATTCCTATCAAATAAATGTCACACAATTGCATACATTTGACGATTTAGTGGACAACAAGAAAATTAATAATTTAAGTATGAAAGACAACTCGCGACCAACTAATAGCACACAAATGTCTTTCGCTGTAAACGGATCGCTTAGTGAATACACGGTTAAAGACTTGAAAACCTTTACGATGTATGAAATACAGGTGACAGCCATTAATAAGTTTGGCGATAGTTTGCCCACAAACCCGATCCGAGCGCTCACATTATCCCCGGAATCGGATTCGCAGAAAATACCGAAGTCTACCAAAAATGATCCCAAACTCCCGAATATTAGGAAATGCTGCGAAGATAATGGAGTGGTTTTGGATCGTTGTCTCAACACGTTATGCGACCCAACGAAAGCAGATACGGCCAGTCTGTCCGACCTAATGATATGTGCACCCTGGTAGGTTTAGTGGTATTCCTATAAGAATCAATGAATAATATGTTGGGCTGACACGACAGGGCCAATGTTACGTTCAAATGCATGGCACTCGAGACCACTGAAGACGGATGGACTGACCACTCGAGTTGTTGCGAACAAAGAGGTGTTTCACCCGTTTGTCTGTCTCTATGCAAAGGGAATGTCAAAAGAATTGGTGACAAATATATTATTCTTAAGACTGATATCGAATAGATTTAGTCTAAATGTATCTCATTTTATTTCTAGATTTCCGACACTTTGTATGTCTGGACCACATGTCGGTTAGTATTAATATATTTTTAATGAAAAAACTTATAGTTTAAGCCCTAATTAACTGTTAATTTGGTGTGCATTGAAGACATACACGAATTGTATTCTATCGCACCATAAAGTGCTGTCAAGTGAACCGCAAGAGTTTCGCGTAACCCATGTTCACCACAATTGGGCTATAATTAAGTGGAAACCCCCGAAGAAGTACCGGGTGTGACAGTGGTTTATAATGCAGGTGAAGTCCCTTTGTCCGTCACTAAGCGGTTTGTAGATGGTTTAGCTGCAGTCGTGGGCAAGGGGAGTAGAGTAGCTATTGGATTCTGGGCCTATAGCTTACGAAGCGTTTGTTTCGGCTGTCAATCAGTACGGTGTGAGTGAGGGCTCCCCTCGGGTGGTGTTCTCGACGCCAAGAATCTCGACACCAGATGAACGAGAATTAGAAGAATCCAACTTTGGATACAATGAGACGGCGTGTTGTGTTAGGGCAGCGCTTCCCAAGAAGTGTATGCCGTTGTGTTCATACAAAGTCAAAGTGGCGGATGTCTTCAATTTGTCGTCCACTTGTGTGAACTCGTTGTCAACTCTAGTCAGGTGCGGAACGGGTGGCAGAAACCACGTGCCCTGTTGTCGGCGCAGGGATGTGAGCGCCGAGTGTCTCAATGTATGCGCCGGTATTGTGGACACCTCTTCGCTAGTAGTGGCCACTCGTTGTTCACAACATTTCGGCAAAATCTTGCAGTGCATGGAAGAGGGCACCGGACTATTGCCGGGAATGCCCATCGGATTGCACGCCACTGTCATCACCAAAAACAGTGTACACTTGCAGTGGAAGCCCGCCTTAGAGGACGTGGACGCCTCTCATGTGACATACCAAGTGAGGTATGGGAAGACCGATAACTCCATACCATTGCATCCGTTAGAGCACACGAACAGCAAAAACTCGTCGCAAACCAAAGCCATCGTTGAAGGTCTCGATCCCAACACTCACTACAGTGTATACATAACGGCTCACAATCTCTACGGAGTATCGCTTCCGTCGCTCGTATTGCTGGTGAAGACGATGGAAGACAACGAGTCCGACCAGAAGACCACAATTCACGCCAAGTTAGGTCCACCGCATTCGCTGGAACTCATACACCAAACGGTGGACACCATTACATTCAAATGGTCGCCCCCTCTCTACGTGCCCATCGATTCCGCCGTCAACTATATTGTCTACTATAAGGCCATCAACGGAACGGCTGTCGCCTCGAATCCGTCNATACACCAAACGGTGGACACCATTACATTCAAATGGTCGCCCCCTCTCTACGTGCCCATCGATTCCGCCGTCAACTATATTGTCTACTATAAGGCCATCAACGGAACGGCTGTCGCCTCGAATCCGTCCAAAGAAAACTGGTTTAGTCTTTACACGTCCTATACCTCAGTCTACTTAACAAACCTGACGTATAACACGGAGTACGCGCTGGCCGTTCAGTCCCTGTCCGACCGCAACGAAACGAGTACCTCATCGGAGATTATTCTGGTCTGGACTGACCCGCCTATACCCACCGCCTTACAGATGCCTCTCATAGTACCGGCCGGTCCTATAGTCGAGGGAACTAACATTACAGTCATGTGTATAGCGATGGGCACTCCCGTCCCGACTACTTCCCTATTCATCAATGGATTATTAGTAGCCAAACAAGACTCAAGACATTTAGCGTTCACTTTAACTAATGTCAACCGAAACTTGTCATCCATTTCCTGTTACG
This sequence comes from Oppiella nova, assembly GCA_905397405.1. Classification (NCBI taxonomy): domain Eukaryota; kingdom Metazoa; phylum Arthropoda; class Arachnida; order Sarcoptiformes; family Oppiidae; genus Oppiella; species Oppiella nova. Next base: position 7,376 of record CAJPVJ010001351.1, on the reverse strand, counting down.
CCGTCAATGGCGAGGGAAAGGAAGTCCACTCCGCACAAAGTGTTTTAGATGTCTACGTTAGATGTATGTCCAAACATATTATCGGTAATGTATTTAATTTAACGATTTTTCATAATTTAGTTAAACCAACGACTGTGGGAAACCCACCATTGAGTTCGGCCCCCATTGGAGGCACGGCTCGACTATTTTGCACAATTTCGGCAAATGTATGTCTCGATTGCTATCAATTTTAGTCCATTTTACTAATTAATGTTAAAATTATCATAATATTAGCCTCAACCACGAGTGTACTGGTACAAACAAAATAATACAGATATCGTTCAATTGCACGCAAACGAAAATATAAACTTTATTACGGTTCCACATTCAGAGGTAAGTCTGATAGTACCGGTAATTATTTTTTCCCAAAATAACTGGACTTTTCTAAGGATTTACTAATTATTGTATTCTACCTATAGATACAAATGACTTATGTTTTCACACTTTTGATTAAATCAACCGCAAAATCAGACGATGGAAATTATATGTAAGCATACAATAAAATTTGCTTAAAATAAAAACATTTTATACAAATACTGTAGTTATAACAGAATATTCTTTTCTATACTACAGGTGCACAACAGAGAATGACTTTGGAAAAGCTGTCACAACGTTAACACTATCGGTGACACCGGAATCAGTTCAGCCCAAGAATACAACGAGTAAGTGATTGCAAATCTTAAGCTATTATTTACTTATTTACTTATTTTAGTATTACTTAATTACAAAACTTAATGAATTTGTACGAATAGGTTGTTGTGTGGAACAGGGAGTCAGTGAACAATGTCTGAGCGTTTGTTCAATAGATATAGACATCGAAACAGCGCTCTCGAGACCCGAATGTTTCAGTGAATTGGATAAACTCATGAGTTGTGCGGCCGGTATGTCCTCTATATTTAATTCAATTTAGTCGTATTTAAAGCTCGTATTGAACGGCACCTGTAGATGGAAGCGATCACAGACAGTGCTGTCGCAGACGTCAAGTTCCCAACGGCTGTCTTCGGTGGTGTGCCGGCCTTCGAGTCAGTATACCTTCGCTTTGCATTCTGTCGTCTTCGCGGGAAATCATATCGTGTTTCCAAGAGGGCAGAGCCCTATTGCCCGGCCCTCCCATCAACGTCCGCGTCGAGGAGTTCATCGGCGACAGCACCGTCCGAATCGAGTGGACGCCTCCGGAAAAGAATTCAGAGTTAGTTCAATGGTATCGAGTCTTCTGGAGGTATGTATTGATTGAATTGTGACAAACATTTTTGATACAAATATCTATTCCGATGGACAGACCGGTCGGTTCGCGGGATCTAATGAGGAATCAGACGGAGACGCCGTCGTTTGAACTCAGAAATCTAGAACCGGATAAGATGTACGAGTTTGTGGTCAAGTCTGGCAATCATTACGGACTCAGCGTCTTCACGGATCCTCTTGTGGTGACGTTAAGAGGCTCTTCAGCCCACTCCACATCATTAGGCAATAAACTGCTGAAAGTACTGTTAGGCATAACAATAGGCATTGTGTTAATCCTAATGGGAATAACAGCTCTTATTTATTATTATAAATACCATTTCATAACCAAAACGAATCCGTCGAGAGGTGTCTCCTTTGAAAACCCGACGTATCTGAAGGACACGAATACTATTCAAATCAACGACTCGAGAGGTCCGGACCCCAGCGCTCCGAACGGGGCTGAAAGAGCTGACACTCAGACCTGAGATCATGATCCATAGGAATTGATTATACAAATACTGTAGTATGTAGTGAACTGACTGTGATTTTGAATAATTCAAATATAATTTTAAGATTTCAAAGTCTTCCTGAATAGTTAGACAATATATAAAAAGTTTATAACTTTACGACTATAGACAAAGTGAAAGTGTATTCGTGGTTAAGATGTGAGTGAAATCTACTTTCAATTAACGTTTCTTATCATTCAATTGGAATTTAATATTTAATTTAATATGTAATGTATATATAAAAGTGTTAAATAAATGTTTTGTTACAAAAAATATTAAAATATTGTGATAAACATAAAGTTGTCTCTGAATTCATTTCCGACTTAATTATTAAAGAAATTTTAATAAAGTGTTTGGAATATTATTTTTACTATTTTATGAAATGATTTATACATTTTTATATTCTTACAAAAGAATTAGATTTGAAAATACAATTTTTGCTGCTGTTATAAACAAGTTCAAAATATGGTTATCAGTTATGTTTAAACTTGTGTTCAATTAATTTAATGTAAATTTTTCAGTCGTTTTAACTCAAAACATTTAGCAGTTTTGAGTATAACTCCAGTAATGAGTGTCTCGTAAATTGAATTTACTTCTCGATTAGTCAAATATAAACTTGTGTTCAATTAATTTAATGTAAATTTTTCAGTCGTTTTAACTCAAAACATTTAGCAGTTTTGAGTATAACTCCAGTAATGAGTGTCTCGTAAATTGAATTTACTTCTCGATTAGTCAAATATATCTCAAATCTCTTACTAATTAATAAAAAACCAAATATTTATTAAAATAAAGACTAATCTATTGATCGAAAATACAATCTTTTTGGTCATTATCTTAAATCGTTATATAAAGTGGATTACAATGATTGGGAGCATTACACGCGATGTCAGCTAAACGGTTGGTAACTCTATTCCCAACATTTTGGTCGCTTTTTCCTGAGCTTCGGCGGCGTCCCTCAGAGAGTACAGGTGCGCGCAGTCCAGCTCTGTTTGCGCCAAATCCAGCGCTTTGTCGAAGTGGTCGATACCGTCGGCCAGAAAGCCCTTCTGGACTTGAATACTACCCAACATTTCGTACGCAAACTGACAGCTGGGGTCCGCATCCTTGGCCTCCTCTGCGAACAAATCACACATTTATAGTCTAGTATTTAAACTACAAAACCGTGAAATACCTAATAATTTGACGGCTTTGTCGACATCATTACTAGAGTTCAAGTATAGGATGCCTTTGTGGACGTATAGGTTGCCGTCCAGCGGATCCTTTTCGATAGCTTTGGTGAAGTATTCCTCGGCTTTAGTGAAGTCTCCCCTTTCCATCAGTGCCTGCCATCCAAATGAGTTCACATAAACAATAAGCAATCAATGTTTTAATTATTCATTATTATGATCACGAAATAGAGTCACATTACCTGAGCGTACAGTGAGAACAGTTCACTCGATTCGTTAAACCTTTTAATCGCGGACTCAAAACCTTTAAGAAATAAATAGCATTTCAATTGCCGTTAATTATGTATTTTACGCCAAATAATATACAAAACAAACCTTTGAGTGCTTTATTCACTGTTGACTCGTCATTATATCTGATGCCACATCTGAACTGAACGTATAGTTTCTGAGCGAAAGCCGACGCAAACTTATCATTCAATTGACAGCAAAGCTCTAAGTCTTTGTAGGCCTCCTCCACCCGTTCCGACAGTAAATAAATCTATAAATCGTTAAAATAATAGCAAATCAACAAAAGTCTCATATTTTTAATCTCATATTTCATGTCTCATACATACCTGTGCTCTATGGAGATAAATGTCTGGATTTTTCTCATCCAATTTCACTGCTCTGTCGAAGCACTCGAGCGCTGTATTAAAGCTGTCTTCGCGTCCAATCTCTTGCACTTTAATTGTTCCCAATTTAATCAATGCATTCACTTTGACATCAGTGCCGCAATCGCTTAACGCAATCACTTTTTCCAACTCCTTTTCGCCGCTTTCGATGTTTCCCTTCAATATCTCAATGGTTCCTAAAAAAACAAGAGATCATAGAATCACTTGATTTTCACACGAAATGTCATCAAAAATCACTTACCATTGAGGAGAAGGAATTCTTGCAATGTTTGGTACGATTGGGTCTGCTTTTGCCGCAGAGTTTCCAAATGATTGACAATATCTTTCGGATCACAACTCTTGAGAATCGGATCGTTTGAATAGGACATGAAGTAGTGTGATATGAAGTGCTCGGACGGCAGGCGCGGGGTTCGGCTCTTAAACAGTGCTTTGGCCTTCACTTTGCTTTGCTCTCGGAGTAGGCGATCGGTAGTCAAGAGATTGGTCTGATTCTGGAACTGCTCCAGAATACAGACCGCCGTTATGTTAAACAAAGCGCTCGTTGTGTCACCTAATGATTCCAGTGCTGTGTCGAAGCAATGGTGAGTTTAGGCCTCAAATTCAGTGCACAATCGATGCATACCTTTCGCTCTGCGGACCAACGCTTTGACGTAACGATTGTTGAGTTGAATGGCTTTATCGCAGTCGTCCACCACTTCTCTATACTTCTTCAGCATCTCATAACTGGCGGCTCTGTTCTGGTAGAAAGTCGAGAGGTCTTCCATCTTATCCGTCGGGCACTCATTGATGGCTTTCGTGTAGCAATCGATGGCTTCCGTGTACTTCAAGTCTTTGAAGTGTTTGTTACCCAATGTCTTCAAATGCATGGCTCTCTTGAACGGATCCTAACATTCATTCAATAAAACTATTAATAATCACAAAATTCAACGACAATTGTCTCAAAAAGGGATGATAGGGTCGGGAGGAATGGATTGTTATACCATTTTAACGTCAATTTCTATGATATCTGATAATAAGAGACAAATTAATCTACACTTTAAGACAGTGTCTCAAGTAATGCAACCCTCGATGTCATCAAAATGGTAAACGTGACTGAAAACTGTTATCACATTAACATAATCATCGCTGAACTTATCAAGGTATAAAAATAAAAACTCATAACTTAATGATTAATGTTTTGTGATAACAATTATGAACAAGGTGAGCTTTGTTTGTGAGATTCAATTATGTGATACTAACTGCAGAATCGGTCTCATTATCGGCTATTTTCTTGGAGTTAGTCCTCTTGTTATCTCTGTTGTGGTAATAGTAATAAACGCAAAGACCGGTTCCCAACACGAGAGGTGTGCCAATCATAAGCGCCAATTGGATCCGATTGGAGCTCAAGAGGCCATTGGATGTCGCGGTGTCTGTAGTGATGGGTGGCATCGATGGCAGCGGTGGCAGTGATATCCCCGAAGACATGGCTATTCTGTCGGACATTGTGTGTGTGTGTCAATACTTGTGGAGGAATAAAACACTGGTGTCTTAAGACATACTATCCATGAATGGTATCATTGATGGCAAACAAAACACATTTCAATGCAAAGTGTTTACTAACTCTCAAAACATGTGATTCACTGTAGGGTTGAGTCAACTTAACACTCACTGTCATATTCCCAGTGTTTTCACTATCGCTTAGCATTCAGTGCTTATAGTCTTATCTCTATATTCCCAACACTTTCCCAGAATTTCAATCATTTTTATGAATGAATGTCAGGAATCGTTGACACATTAGCGCTCATTACAAATACTTAATTTATCGGGGTTAATACAAATACAGTGAGTTATACTGTATATCATTGGTTTAGATTTTATTATATATTGTATGAAATATTTAATTAATTTTTTATACAAATTTTTTAATGAGTAGTGATTATCATAATAATCATCAGATTCCGAGGACACGAGAAGATAATGACTTTTATATCAATTACTCATTGCATATGATTTTCATGTATTCACTAATCAAATAAATTTTTTGAATCATAAGTAAAACAAAATTCATAAGAGTTTGCATTCACTTCATGTTTGATCACTACTTGTGTCCATCGGATCCACCCCTCAAATAATCATTGAATTGAGAAATAATTAGTCAATGAAAGGCACAAACATTACATTCAATACATAATTCAATGCAATAACAGATTTGTGTTTGAAATGAATTCTAAAAGTATTGAAAACTTTTTTTTTTAACAATATTTGCGATATTTTCACGAATTTTCTTTAGAATTAAAACCAATTTTCAACAATAATTGAAAAGTTGTGAAAAAGTTCCAAAACTTTATGATTAGTGTCACAGAAGTCAGAGTTATCTCACAGTCTGCCTGAGACTCCATTCCTCACGAGTATATCAGATATGAGTGAAGATAATCGAAAAGACATCGAAGACAGCGACAAAAGCAAAGACACAAAACACAGCATCTCTTCGGCGTTGGATCAGAAGTCGAAGACCGGTGTCGATGTCGGGGTCGAGACAACCAGTACTCAAACGACAGGTCCGTCGATACCCCGGAGCGCAGAGACAGAGACCACACAATCATCTGAAGAGTCATCCGAAGTGGTCGACGAGGAAGTGGTTGAGAGCAAAGACAAGTGCTTTATATGCAGACAGAAGATCACAAACAGAGCCAAAACAGACTCCTCTTGTGGTCACGAGTTTTGTCTGAAGTGTTTGCAGGACTCGACGCGTGAGCGCCGGGAGTGTCCGCAATGTCGTCAACCAATCACTGAAATCCGTCACAACATTGTGACCGTCGAGGAGTCGGATTTAGTGGACGTCCGGCGCCCGACCCCACAG
>CAJPVJ010001350.1:0-16790 GCA_905397405.1 Oppiella nova | reverse complement strand
GTGCTCCTCTGAACTCCACTTTCTATTTGCTTTCAAACAAACATAACATCAAAATCTACTTTTAAATGAATGGAGAAATATTTGAAATTTCTTTCTCTTCTTTGCACTTAATTAAGTAAAGTCTAAACTTTCAGTCTCTCTCTCTCTCTCTCTCTCTCTCTCTCTCCATAATTCTTATTTAGCGCTGAATCTGTACTACAGGCCTACCCTCCCCCTCCAACACCGTAACCATTGCTATCTCATAAGGTTTTGTACGCCATATCTTGCGATCAATCCTAGCGTTGCATTCATTTGATTAGACGTCAAATTTTATATCATATTATATTATATGACTTAATGAGTCGAACATCAATAATAATAATGTAATATAATATTTAAATAGATTCTTGTTTAACATTGCGGTGACATATCTGTTGCTCTAAATCTTTTACCAGTCATTAATCTGAACCATAAAACGGATTCTTTGATTTGCAAATCATTTATTCATTTTTTTGTATCTTTAATGTTATATGAATTAAAATTGTAAATTAAAAATCAAGATTGAATTAATTTTTATGATTTTTATATTTTAAATTATTTTAAAAACAATATAAACATTGCATAAGAAATCATTTCAAAATTACTACCTATTATATATAATTCTATAAAAATAATAATTAAATCTAATTTTATTTCCTTTTTATTCACAGGTTTGCAACAATTTTTTTCATTGGATTTTATGGATTATAGATTCAATTCAAAAATGACTTAAAATATCGCAAATGAATAGGGTTAATATATAGAATCATAAAATAATTAAATGATAAAAACCAAGCATAGGGATTATCATTTCACTTAAAACTAATATTTGGTATAAAAATCAATTTCAATGAAAGGTCAAAAGGTACGAAAATCATTGAAAAATTTATATTTTTAAATCAATTCAATTATTTTTTGATGTATTACTTCCACTAAATCTTTGATCGCATAATGCAATAGAGGAGAGCATTATTTTCTCAAAATTATATTACGGATCCATTTTTATCCAAACAAAAATCGAGTCCAATATAATCACGAGTCCTGTCTCTCACTACTACTGTGGATATTTGGCGCAAACAAAAAGTTTATAACATTTATGGCTAAATCGCAAAGATTTCAAGTGTCAGTCATTTGATTGTATATATATTTCTGCCATTTCTTGTGTCCATAAAAAGAGTGAATCGAATCATAATATATATAAACTTTTCGTTTGTCTTTCCATTTAAGACCAGATGATGGATGTGTGGATCAAATCATTGGCTTTTATCGCTAGAGGTCTTTGAGGTCATTGCTGAGCGATATTCATGAATAGAAATGTAGTCGAAAATTGTTTCATGTTATGAATGATACTGTTTTACACGGGCTTTGAATTTTGTTTGAAACAGTATCCGAAAAGTAATATTTATAATATAATACATTAAATATATACAATACTTATGTTGAAACCGCACGCAAACTCTTATAAAAAAGGAAATTCATTTCAATTTCTATATTTATTATGTAGAATATTCTTTAGAATTTGTAATTTGTATTATAATTTATAATATAAATGTTTAACCCAGTCTTTGATAATTTAAGTAAATATATCGTGTTACGTGTGTAATCATAAAAATCTATTTAAGATTATATTGATGTTTAATATTTAAATCTTTTGAATGGGAATTAGTCTTTGAGTTCAGGTTTAATCTAAACGAATAATAAATTGTTGGAATAATAGACTTAATATTTTAGAAAAACATTATTTGTTAAAAATGCAAACATATGTCGATTCCCTGAACAATATATCATTTGATATTTTATTGCATAATAAAAAGATTTTTGCAAATTTTATATTCAGAGACTTGAGTTTTTATATCGTATGAACGATTAATATTTTGTTTTTCAAATTAAAAATTCTGGAGATATAATATGGTTTATAATATATAAAATAAATTGATTTTTGAAAAGACAAATAAAATAATTGGACGGAATTAACGAAGTACGCTGAGGGGAGGGGTGAAGCCAATGTTAAAATGTTATTGTGGTCACCATGTTAAATTCTTATGTACTATGGGCGTGTAAGGGGGAGTCAATTTTTGCCAAAATTTTACGTTCCTACTTTGTGAACGCCGCTTTATTTAAAATTTTATTTGAATTAGAATTTATAGGTTGTTTATAAATAGATTATGATATTTATTCTGCAAACTTATAGTAAGTGATAAAACTATAGTACAAATACTTGTATATAAGTTTATGTGTGAGTGGGTGAGTGAGTGAATGTGTGTGTGTGTGTGTGTGTGTGTGTGTGTGTGTGTGTGAGTGAGTGAGTGAGTGAGTGAGTGAGTGAGAGTAAAAAATGGAAGAATAAAATAAATGAAATCCCAATTTGAGAAATGGTTTAGTTATTCGTCGATTACTTTTTTGAGAGCAAATACTAATGGATTTTATAGCGTAACCAATGACTGAAAGAGTAAAAGTCATCGAAGCGTTAGTTTTTACTTATTTTCGTCCCATTCTGTGATTCAATGATTTTTACAAATAGTATGTTGTCTTAGAGTTCTTTGACTCTTTTATTTGATTTCATTTATTATATATATTTCAACAATTCTTTCAAACAATTATTACTTGAAAGTAAAATATTTAAAAACACTCTCATTGCCATAAATCAGTCTATTGTGACCTTTTCTATAATGAAATTACATACAGTATACACTCCAAGTAATATGACTTTTATTTACATAATGTTTACATAAACTCTGCTTTACTTTATTTGTTTGCCATTATAAATACAAATTTAAAACTTCTTTTACTTCAGAAAAAAAAGAAATTATTTTTTGTTTTAAAATATTTTACTTTTCCGTATCCAAGGGTTTGCATATAATATAAAAGTATATATAATTGAATATCTGTTTTTGTGTCCAAACTGTTTCTCTCAGTTTATAAGAGTATAAAGCTTTGCATTAAACTTATCTCCAAATGATTATATTTGTTGAAAGAGTTTTTCATATTTGATGTCAAAGTCATGAATAAATAAATTGAATCACAAAATACTTTCGCTCTCTCTTTATAGTGAACTGAATTACAGTTTATTTTTTTTGGAGAGAATTTCGTGAATGAGTTTCCAAAGCGAGTCAAACATTCAAACATTTGTATTGCAAACTGTTTGGCGAAACTCTTAGACTTTTCAGGTCTTATATTATAGTCAGTAAAATGTGATCGCATTGACAAGTGATCAAAAGCACCCACACATGTGCCACGGCTCTCACCATTTAATTACAACCATGTTTTCTATGCGTAAATGCAATGCAAATTTGATTATCGCTTTTAAATCCTTAAGAAATGCATTTTTTCATACTATGACATTGTTCAAACAAAAAGCACCAGTGAATCATTAGTTTGGTTTGCAAACATTAAATATAAAAAGTGTGACAAGTTTTTGGGAAACATACATAAAATAATGGATGGCATTCATCAATCGATTGATTGGTGGCCCAGTCTATAGTGAATAGCTGTTCAATAAAAACCACTTTTGCTTTGATAAGTGCTCAACCATTTACTGGACATTAAAATCTCTATAAATTGATGACTCAATAGATAGTAAGCGTTTGGAAACACGAAATCTGAGAACTTTGGAGAAATTGTCATCAATTTATAAGGATTTTATTGTCCACTTCTGTACGGCTATTGACTCAAACTCTTTATATATATATTTAGATCTAATATTTCACAAGAGTTTGATTTAAAATATGTTTTTCCGAAGAACTGAAAAAAGAGTTCAAAAATGTAAGATTTATTGGAGACTTAAAATTATTGTCATTAATGTTTGAACAGACTTTGAAGGAATTGGAGACATGGATATTACAGTATAACATGAAATATTTGTATCAAGGATATTACAGTATAACTTTCAATATTTGTATTTTGTATCATATTAGAGAGAATTTTTATATTTTATATATTTCTAAATATGTTTAATGCATTTACGACCAATTAACCAGTGCTTAACTGACATTTGTTAATAAAGTTAGTACACGTAAATAAGTATAGTTTATTTTCTCTTAATGTACTCAATGGTCAACCGGGTATTCATTAAGTAATATACATTAATATGTATTACCTGTATATAGCCTTTTATTAGAGGGTGATATAATAGAGGGTGAGGTTTGAGTAGTCTATTGAGATGACTGCTATAAATATAAATATATAAATTATGAAATAACTATAATATATTTATATTATGTATATTTATTAGATGCTATAAAGTGAATAAACTTTACATTAAATTTTATCGAAATAAACACAATTGTATATTTTAATACAGTATAATAGATACGGAAATAAATAATATTTTATATGAAAGTATTATATAATAAATAAAATTGATTTAACTTAAGATTACAATTTTGTTAATTTAGTAACACATACACAGGAGTATTGAACAAATAAAATATACAGAATATATATTATATATATTTTTATAATAAAATCATTACTGAATAATGAATGAAATGAATGATTGTATTATTCAAACAAAGGATGTGTTCATCTTTTGACGACTCAGTTATCAAACATTTTACTCGCGTTTTCTCTCCAAATGACACCAAATATATGCAGAGATATTAGATATATTTTGGGGCATAAAATGAAATATCTATCGGTTTTATGGATAATCTTGTGCTGAGCATTCATAACTTTATCGTCTAATAAATCAAAGTATTTGATCAAAGAATGTGATACAAAGAATTCAACAAAACTCATCCAATACTCACATCTAGTATTATCTCTCTTACTAGAAATGTATGCCATGTATGCCTTCCCTTAGTCTCTCTCTCTCTCTCTCTCTCTCTCCCTCTCTCATCCTTTTTTCTAAGATCGACTCATTTTTTGCCACTTCTTTTATTCAAGTATTGAATGTTTAACTCAAAGTTTTGGCAATCATTTTCTCTATATTTGGTAATATTTTCTCGTAACCACAATCCAATCGATTATTCAAATGCATAGCTTTGCCGGAGAGATGCAAAGGAAATGGTAGGCAATGTATGCATATATAGTGAGCCAAAAGTGATATTCACGGCAATGCTGTCAAGCAATGCCTGCATTACTACAGGTTTGCAAAGAGATGTAATTCTCATCCATTGATTATCGATGCCTTAACTTTGAAGACTACTTTGTCATTGAATATATAACTCAAATGCATTATAACGTCAATCCAATACTCGCATCATCTATACAGTGTATTTCCAACACAAAACTTCATTCAAAAAATCTCTCACTCTTTCAAAACCATATATTTAGTGAATATATATGTCATATATATATAGTTTTGACGGCTTTAAAAAGAGCTAATGTTGTACTTAATTCACTGTCAGATAACTTATATATCAAATGTAAGGCTCACTAAGTATAATGTATACAAATCTTATACAATGTCATGTATAAAAATAATGTATGGAAAGAATAATTCAAATTAATTTTGTTTTCTTAGTAAATGCACAATTAAATTATATAAAACATTAAATCAAGTATAATTATATTTCAATATAAAGTTATTTGGAGTAAGTTGAGTCTAAAAAAGTTTAAATTACTAAGACTTACATTATATTATCATTTTAATGCAAAAACTACTTTCAACTGAAAAAATGTCATTCGAGTCACTCATTGGCATTAAAATCAATTAAATTTATTTCAATGTCTGATGAGATAGTTATGTGAACGTTGGTTAAAAGTTTGTTTTAATTTAAGTAAAATTATTTTGTTTGTTAAGTAATAGTAGAGAAAATTTCAATTTCGAGAGTGATTTTAATTGAATGCCTAATAAAGTAGACTTGTTCAATTCAATTAGTTTTTTTAGGATTCAACACATTTTTATTGTATGTTTTTTAATGGCAAGATTAATGTGAAAATCATTGAATTTTTATTTAAATTCAAAAAATATTTATTTACTAATTTAATGCTTCTAATATTTTAATATAACTTCTGTTCAAAAAATTAAACATTAAATTCTACATGTTAAGCTTAAATGTTTTATATGTCTATTTGAATATAAGAAAAATGTTTAAAAATAAATCTTTAGCGAGAATTTACAGCAATTCTATGCGATTTAATGGCTAATAACAGAATTTTGTGCATTTTTAAGGCTTTAATCTTATTGTGTAAAAACAGTGCAAGTATTTCATGGAAATCATATTTTACACCATTTCTATAATACATTAGATTCTTATTCTTTGTCATGAAATGTGAACTTTATTTTTAGTTTTTCTTTTTCAAAACGAAAGCTTATTATGATTTTGTGTTTTTTTACTTTTTGACATTTTCTGCATTTGTTTTATATGTTCCGCTGTTTTAGTGAAAAATCATTCAAACGATTATAATCTCTGACTCTTCACGACTGAATCAAAACTATATATTCTTTCGACTCTTATATACAGAATATATTTAATGCATTCATATTTATATTCATTATATCCATTATATTATGTGTTTTTTAAAATAATAATAGAATATATTTATAGTAGCGAAAAGTGCCCCGAGTATTGCATAATAAATCTATTTTCTCGTAAGAATATGTTTAGAATTTCTTATATTTCAAAGCAAATCATATTTTGCTTCAAACATCTTATATTTATTTGTATTAAATATTAAGTAATCCTTAACTAACAGTGAAAATATTATTCACTAACTGTTTTACAAATAATAATTAATTATTAATCCCTTTTATTTGTATATAAATTAGTATAAGATTATGAAGAATTTTATTGCAATTGTTGAAAATATTATTAAATTAGTTATTAGATTAACATTTAAAGAATAAAAACTTTAATTATTAATTAATAAATTTTATTTTGTCAATTCGTATAATTAGAAAAATTAATTAAGTTTTAAATCAAAAGAAATTGTGTGAAAGCCTTGAGTGACAGCAGGAAAGTGTCAGGGTCCGCCTATTAATTTTCCATAGCATTGATTACTATATAAATTATTATAGTTTTTAAAAATAAGTTTTTATTATATGAGAAAGACAGTCGTGTCAGTGATAAGCCTTTTGTGTGTTATGTAATGGAAATCAAATTTTTTTCTATACATTTCTATACACGACTGACTTATGAGATGAACACAAAAAGTGTTACATTGTGTGAGTGTTGTGTAAAAAATTCAATACAATTCATTTTTAATGAATAATTATTATAATTTTTGTATTATTATTGTGGAAACGCATATATCAAAGTCTACAAACACTTCCCCCTTCATGGCTACACTCCTATTGTATTCATAAAATAAAGTATTTTTCTGTGTCTAATGTAGACTTGAGTTGAGAGTTAATTAAGCTCTACTTTCATTTTAATTTATTCAATTCCTCAACAAAAATATTATTTCTGTTTTCATTATTCACACTAAAAGGATACTTGAGTTTTTTTTATCCCAATTTAGCACTCGTTGCGAATGCATTGACAAGAATTCATAATTATTTACAAATTATGGAGAATTATAGTTTTAATAGATCACAAAATCTCTTATAATTGAATATTATTCTCTGTTTGATTCGTTGCACTCATAGACAAAAACCTATTCTCTATTTGCTGTCTCTATCTCTTATATTCCGTGTAATACTTATAGTTATGTTTTAGAGTCTATTTATAGTTAATGGAAATCCAGAACAATGTTAGAAAAGGCTCTTAAAAATATATTTCTGATCCACTTTTGCAGATATTCTCATTTTCTTTGATAACGTCCTCTTTTTTAACTCTTAATATTCAATAAAAAGTAGACTAAAGTGAAGTCATTCATAAAATCTTTTTAGGAAAAGATTTTTGAGACGAAATACTTTAGTTCCTCAAGAATTATGTTTTTAAAATATATTACATAATAATTTCTCTGAACAAACAAATATCGATTTTGTTTTGCAAATAATTTCTCTTTCGTTTTGTTTTTATGTGATTATATTCTTTACATAAAGAATGAGAACATAAAAGGATTTTGTTATTGATTTAAATGAATACAACATTATATTTCCATTCATTTCCCATTGTCTGTAAACATCTGTAAAAACATTGGCAAATATTAATGATTAAAGCAATGGTGTTGTGATGAAAATTAATACATATTCTGCTCGGAATCAATAAATATGTGGTTTTTCTCTATAATTTAAACATTCATTAGATTTTTGGCATCAAAAATGAAATATAGATTATTTCGATAAATATCAGTAAATACCAGTTAAGTGTTTAAATTTGTTTCCCTCTCGCAAAAACTGATATCATTTATCAAGAAAATGTTTATTATTTTTTGTCCACATTTTTACTCTTAAGACGTCTAATATATTGTGGCCTAAAGTTTAGTTAAGTTGACTGGCTTTTGATTTAGTACTAAATGAGTGCAACCTTTAGTTTGCCATTTATTTTGCCACTAATAGTCACATTATTTAATGTTTCGCTACTTTTTTTATACGAGTATACAGTATATACACTGGGCTTTTGGTTTGTGTAATAATATTTTGTTGAGAGGTTAGACCGAAATAATGACTTTTACAAGAGTTCATCACTTTATTGAGAGACAGGAAGTCGTGAATAAGAGACCAGAAGAATGAGAGAAACAAAAAGACTAATGTTTTCCACATTTTCGGCTCAACTCGCTAACTATTTTCACAGCCTTTTACTGTTATATACGGTATATATTGTATGCAATTGTATCGGTTTTTCTGTCTGTCTTTGAGGTGTCGACCATTTAGTGCTACAATTGATTCTATAATAACACTAATAGTTAGGGATTATTGCCTTTCCTTTCGCTCTAAACATCACCGAAAGGCTCGACACCAATGACTACAATGACTGCAACACTGAAAACAATGCTTTGATTAACAGAAAGAAAAGTTTTTACGAAAATTAAGTTTAAAAACTTTTAATTCGCTTCTCATCTCCCCTTCCCTTCAACTCATTTAATGATTTGGAAATCAGTGTCGGGTTTCCTATTGTGTTGTTGTGTTTTGTTCACTACTTCTACTTCACAACAGAAAAAATCATTGTCTAAATTGTAAACGTTTTGTTCATTCAATTCTAATTAAGATTCCTTTGCTCTCTCTCTCTCTCTCTCTCTCTCTCTCTCTCTCTCTCGAATTTAATGAAATACTATATCTTATAGCGACTAATGAATTCTGATCTCAAAACTCATACACAAGTTTGTGTTTAATTTGTGTGACTATTGTGTGAGTGTTATGCAGTCATTGCCTGTATATCGGGTTTTTAGAGAACAAATGAGAAACTGATTGTCACAACAACCAGAATATTGTATATCTATAAAAGGAGTGTTAACTTAATTCTGATGTCATTCCTTAATAAAAAACAGTTGAGAGGTATAGTGAGAGGGAATGAGAAAAAAGATGAGAACATAAAACTTGGATCTCATTTGGGGATCGAAGTGGACATCAATGCAATCGGCGAGAGATGAGAGACTCAAGAGTTAGAGTCGAGACTCAGAGAGTGAATGGAGAGAGAGAGAGAGAGAGAGAGAGAGAGAGAGTGAATGGAGAGATGGAAAGAGAACTAAAAGCAAGTGATGTGCTGTTAGTCGTCTCCACTCACTCTCCACAGCCTTTTCCACCACTTCTTGTATTGGCGTTTCGGCTGCCAATGTGTGCACAAACTTTAGCACTAATCCCATGGGATTACCATTTGTATCAACGAATGCGATCTCATGTCTCAGGCCTGCAGTCGTCTCATCATTTAAAGTGAATGAAGATATCGGGCCAATACATACACACATACACTCAGCGCACATACGGCTCATCCAAATGCCTGTGCAGAGTATGGCTACACGAAAATGCTCTTTAGGTGCCCTCCCTCTCATGTCTTACCACTCATTTAAACCCATCTCTTATATATATAAACTTAGTATAACATCAAAACCCATCAATTCTCTCTCACAGCATCTCTCTCTCTCTCTCTCTCTCTCTCTCTCTCTTTCTTTCTCTCTCTCTCGCCGATTGCATTGATGTCCACTTCGATCCCCAAATGAGATCCAAGTTTTATGTTCTCATCTTTTTTCTCATTGAAACGCCAATACAAGAAGTGGTGGAAAAGGCTGTGGAGAGTGAGTGGAGACGACTAACAGCACATCACTTGCTTTTAGTTCTCTTTCCATCTCTCCATTCACTCTCTCTCTCTCTCTCTCTCTCTCGTCTTCAAAATTAACTCAAAGTTCTGTGAATTTATTTTTCTGTCATTGCATTCGCAATACATTAGCACTACATTGACTTCTGTATCAAATCAGTTGTTATGTTCATAAGTCGCGTAACCCTTTCCTAAAGACATGGCCCGCACTCCCAACTCATCGACCATTTTGTTGGGCTATCAATGGTATGACACGAAGAGGTGACGCAACTGTTTCTTTATATTCACTTGAATTCAAGTGAATTACACTGAAATTATGAGTCTTCTTATCATTTCGATAAGTCTTCGCATTATAGCTGCAGATCGACAACAAAAGTCAAACATCGGCTCTAATGATAATTTGATGCCAAAACACATATCAATACATCTCCTCTTTCTTCCATACATCCATAAAAACAAATAAAACTTTATATAAATCTAATTAACAGTCTATGGGTAACAAAAAGTCAACCAAACAACGCGAGTTTCATAAAACGAGTATTAAATGAATGTCTGAATTTGTTTTTCATTACATATTTGTTTGTTTTAAGTTGAATACAAGTGTCGGAATGTTTGCTCAGTTTAATTAATACTTATTTGTATTCAATTAAAAAATTATAAGTGCTTTTCATACGGTGTGAATGAGTTTTCCATGTATTGTATAATGAACTCAAAATTGTGTGTAGGTATGACTACTCATGTAAGTATTCAACTAATATATTACATACTAAACTAATCATAAAATTATTTACTTAATTAATGAAATATATATTTTTTGCTAAATTATAATTAGTTAATTACAAAATAAATATAATCAAAATAGCCCTCTAATGGTTTACAGGTGCATATTTATAATTCGTATAATTAGTTATAATTTTTATTTTTACACTTTTTTTTGTCTCAAAATGAGTATTTGCATTTTATTTGTATTTTTGCATTTGATTAATTGAATATAAAATTTTATGATAACCATTGTGAACCTTTCTTATAATCAATTATTTTTAGTGATAATTAGAAGGAATTTCATTAATCTATCGTTTTGTTCAGACGTTGTTGTAATTCATCAAAAATAATGTCATTTTATGGCTCTTTTTGTGACTGACTTTAATCTAACATTCAGTGAACCAAAACATTAAACAGTATATGAATTATAATAATGGAAATGTCTGTAAGTTTTCCATCAATTGTCAGACAATACACTATAAATGAATTGCAATTTTCGAGAACGATTTGCTCATATATTTTAATTCATATAAATAGCATTTTTGATATATTAAATTCAGTCGAGTTGAATTTTATTTGAATAATATATAAATATAAAATTCAATTAAATAAATACATAATTTAATTATACATTAGTATTATACAAAATAAAGCAAATAAAATACAAATTATAATTAAGTTTCATAAAATCAGATATATTTACAGACATGTACAAATAATTGCTAATTAGCATAAAATATTTTATAATATTAGGTTTTCCAGAAAGTTTTGCGAGGTATGATTTATTCAGCAATTGATAGAGATAATGAGAATATTTTTGAACATCAACTATGGTTTTTGCTCTTATGTATTCACCCGAAGAGATTACTGGATTAGAGCACCGGTAGTTTAGGAAAGGTAGCTTTTATGTACAGCAAAAACTATAAGTCCTAGAAAGACAATTAGCACAACGTTTGAAAGAGTAGAAAAAATGATTGAACCCATCTTTCGGGATTTCTCTTGTAATAATTATACATTAGTATTATACAAAATAAAGCAAATAAAATACAAATTATAATTAAGTTTCATAAAATCAGATATATTTACAGACATGTACAAATAATTGCTAATTAGCATAAAATATTTTATAATATAAAATATAACATTTACTTGATAAAGTTTATGAAAACAAGTCTAAAAATAATTGTGAATTCTATACTGTACATTATACATGTTATATTTATAGTTATGCCTTTTATACACTTTATTTGTATTTATTTTATATGATAAAAATATTAATAAAAGGCTTAATAAATTTTAAAAATATCTCAACAAATACGTGAGCTGGATAATTTTGAAAATTTGTGATAATTTTGATGAATCTGTAAAACAAGGATTTTGATTTGCCCTAGATTAGTTATTTCTCAAGATATCTTAAAGGTTTAAAATGCTAAATTTATCTCCTTTTGAAGCACACTTTGATGGTCTTATCAGATTTAATCTTATTCTTTGTTATCTTTATTTTATTCAATATTCTTAAATACCGGACCTCCCTGTTCCAAATTGAAGCATTTACTAGAGAAATCCCGATAGACGGGTTCGATAATTTTTTATGCTCTTTCTAACGAGGTGTCGATTGTTTTTCTATGACTTGTAGTTTTTGCTGCACATAAAAGCTACCTGTGTCGAGCTACCGATGCTCTAATCCACTGGACTCTTCGGGAGAATACATGAGAGCAAAACCCATAGTTGAGGTTCAAAAATATTTTTGATACCACTATTGGTTATTGAAATATTGATTTTTAACCTTCAAATTTTACTTCGCAAAACTTTCTGGAAAACCTAATATATTAAATAAAATACATTAAAAATTATACAAATATTATTACTATAAACAGTATTACTAATCCTATTATTATATGACCTAGATATTAGTGATTGGTCTATCGTTTCCACAGTATTTATGCTCGGGACAATTTTGGCCGATAGAGGGGTTACCAGTTATGTTACGATCGGTGGTCCAGTTTAGCCCATTAGCCATCGCCACGAACTCCATGCGTGCCATATTAAGCCATGATTTATCTGTATTTACAAATTTTCAAGTGTTTCTTGGTTATTTTTATTTATTAGTTTATACATTAATTTTAACTATATTTAACATATTTTTAATTTCTAAAATTTAAGTATATATTTTCCAAACAGCAGGATATAATTGAGGAGACCAAAGTTAATTAATTTATTGTATAACGTAATATACATAAGTTTTTAAATTATTTAAACTTGTTAGATTATTTAAGTTAATTTTTAAAAGTTAATATTTTTTATTTCATTTATATCAGCATTTTCTACCGCATTTTAATATTTAAAATTAATGAGACATTATTGATTTCAGTCATATAGATTATCTGTAGATAAAGTATTTTACAATCTTAAATATCATTACTATTTTTCTGTTTTTAATAACCTATTCATTAGATATTATAACTTGTTTGGTGTGAACTAATAATCATTCATTTAAATCATTTATATATAAGGCAATTAAAATATTACAGTTTTTAAAATTATTTGATGTTTTTAATATTAAAAACATATATTATGGTAATTGAAAAATATTATTGTATTATTTTATTGTAATATCAATAACTTATAACTTTATTTTAACCTTAAATGTGTTAAAATTATTGCCAATTTTCATAATTACAGTTTATAACTAATATATTTATTTTATTTTATACTCACTCACCCTAGTCTGTCACTATGTTTGTGAACTGATTTCCAATAGGCCAATAAAAATGTACTAAAAAATGACCAGCTGGCCAATTTTGGAACAGTATGATTTATATACTTTTTGGTTTAATTATTATATTATTTTATATGATATTTATTAAATTATATTTACTTATTTCTTGTAGATATTTATCTTTTATTACAATGAATTAATAACTTACCTTATCACACTATGTAAATTTAACATAACTCAACTCGTTAAATTTGTTTTTTAATAAAAATCGGTTTACTCTATCGCCAAAATTTATTTATTTATTTAACGCTTGATATAATAATAATAATATATTTAATTTTACAGCTTAAATAACTAATAATAAGTATATTAATATTAATAAATAGTTATTCGTAATAAAAATCATTCATAACTAAATTTATGTTTTTTATTTCAAATTGATATAATTTTATTTATTAATTATCTAAAATTAATGATATAATAATAAGATATTTTATTACAGCTAATATTTAATGTAATATTTTTCAAAATAAAGATAACATACAGTATAAAATTATTTATAAAAACTTTTTTAGTAAATTAATTATAATCTTTGTTTTATATTAAGACAAAAAGTTAAATAAAAATTTATGAAATACATAATACACTGATAAAATTTATAAGTTGACTCTTTATATAAGAAACTCACCATGCTATAACGATCTAAGTATTTTTGAATGTATATTTTTGCTGGTAGTTAAATATTATAAAACTTAAATAGCGGATTTATTTTATCATTTTATATTTTTATTTATTAAATAATCATATTTTTAATTCAATATTAATGTTAAATAAATATTTATAATATAAAATTAAATAAAAGTATTATTTTTACTCAAAATTGGATAATCTATTATATGATTTGTGTATTGATTACAGTTTACATTTTGTGATACTTAGTTCACTATAGCATAATCTCACCCATATATTTATTTCAATATGATACTCATATATAAATTATACATAATATTATATTATAATGTTTCAGTATTAAAATTATAACTCATTTTATTTCATATTTTACAATACATTTTTATAGTTAAATTAAAATACAAATAAACATTGTCAATTAATAATAATACGGGTAAGTTTGTTTACTTCTTGACAACGGTGAATGTTTAATTAAGCTGACGTGTACCTAGTTGCAACAATGTAAAGGCTGATTCACTTGCAAGAAGGTAAACGTGGTGTACAGAGCGAGTATGAATATTTGTGAAATTGGAAGTAGCTTGATTACATATAAATTTATTTTTAATAAAATATTTATTTATAATTTATAAAATTTAGATAAGCGTGGTTGTTTACAAAATAAATGTATAGTAAATCTCATGTCAGATGACCCCAACATATTAATTAAAAATTAAACTTGATATATCTGATGTTAGAAAGCAAATTGAGGTTTATATATAGGCTAAAAATTTAAATATTTGTCATTGCTTTAGAGTAAAGTATAAAGTATTTTTAGCCTATATATAAACCTCAATTTGCTTCCTAACATCAGATATAATTTTGTTTAATATACTTTTGACAGCTTTATAAAGTATTACTATTAATTAACATAATGAGTTATAATATTATGGAAAATTTTTTAAAAATTTATAAACTATTTTTAAAATGTTATATAATGTTATGTTTATAATACTGTTTACAGTTGTAAATATATTTAAATTATTAATTAATATTTTAATGAAATAGCATACTAGTTGTAAAATTTTATTAACTCAAAATTAACAAAACTAAACAAGTAATTAAATTTGGCAATATTTTGCTTTAATAAATAGTGGTAATTAAACGTAAAAATAGCTTTAAGCTTTGTTAACACGGGTTAAACTAAAATTAAATTGTCTAGTATTATTTTAAATAGTTGCTTGATTATTTTGAGAATTAAAATAAAAAATTTTAAAACTTGTCTAATCATAATGGTCAAATATTAATAAACCAATTTATAACTTGTGAAATATAAAGGATATTCAAATGCTACTCGCACAATTTAAATTTAATTTTTTAAATTAAATAAAATAAGATTTATTATAATTCTTACTTACCTTGAACATTTCGAAATATAAATTAATAATAGGTTACAATACAAAGTAAATTAATTTAACGAAAATCCATTTACTTCAAGAATTAAAACAAATCATAAATCATTTTAGATTGTTTAATTAATTTTAAAAGTAATAAAATATGTCAACAAGGGTCCAAAAATAATTTATCAATTTGACATTTGACATTGAGTTATAATATATTTAATTTTATAGCTTAATTAACAATAGTTATAGTAATTTAATAGTAATTATGTTTAAAAGTAATAAAATACAACCCGCACACTATCGTCCAAAAATAATTTTATTATTTAACACATAATATGAAAATAATAATGTATTTTAATTTACAGTTTAAATAACTATAAATAAGTATAAAATATATGGTCATCGCCGGCACACCGACAGCTCGGGCACTGGTAGTCAGCTTCTGATGTGTCGCTGGGTTTAAATATCTCCCGCAACCGGTAACCAACGGCACCCATCAGTTGGTGTCCGTGTTTTTGGAGCGGCTAATAGGTCGAGGGGAACGGTATGTGTCTATTAATCGTCAGCCATTTGTATTGGTTTCTCATTGCAAATAAAAATCAAATAATCATTTGATAGTAGCTATCGATACAAATGCCCCGAAAAAAGTACACCAAAAGTGCTTGATAACATATAAAATTGTTTATAATGTAATTTTTTGTTATTATTTACATACTGTATATACCATCGTAAAATGATAATGTTTATTGTGCGGTATGGCCATTATAAATTATTTCAATATATTCTCATAATCATATGCATTATTAATTCATTGATACAGTTTTTTGGAAAAATTATTTTATTTCATATTTAAATAGACTTTCCAAACAAAAAGTTAAATAAAAATTAAAAAAGTTAAACAAACAAATATGATATGTTTGAACGGTATGTGTGAAGGGGTCCGGCTACTTGTAAGTTGTTAAGCGCGGTTTATATGGCTAGTATGAATATCTATCAAATATGAGGTACCATTGTAAAATAATAATTTTAATTTATTAAATTTAGTATAGGAATTACACTGGTGCATAAAGAGCAATAATTTAAACGTATGTTCAATTAGATAAAATATATTTAATAAATTTGAAATACGGTTTAAGTTTTAAA
>CAJPVJ010001349.1:0-16791 GCA_905397405.1 Oppiella nova | reverse complement strand
CTAATAAATATGTGATTAGAGTATATACATAATAAGTCTATAAAGTTTTGATTTATTTGTTAATCAAAATTATAATGAAATAGTATGTAGCCAATCTGTGTGACCACTGATAACTGGCTACATCCATGACATTGATTCAGTTGATACATAAATTTATGTCTAATGTGTAAAATAAAGCATAATATTAAACATTATGTATTTAAAAATGTGGTATTTTTTGATTAGAATTCATATTAAAAATTTCTTAATAAATGTCTGGGTTTTTGACTCCGAAAACCACTTTTTAATCAATGAAAACATTTGTAACTCTCGTTTTGATGTAGAGATTTGTATTATTTTGTTTTGTTAAGTGGAAAACCCATTAAACTGTATATTTGTGTACTTATACTCTAATACAAATGAGGTTCACTAATACCCCACTCAAAAATACCTGTATAATATCTCACCAGAATCAAAATAAGGTAAAACTAAACAAAAATAAAATATAACAAAATTTCATAAAATAACAAAATATATTTTAGATAAATATTTATTATAAACAAAAATATTAAAACTTTTTCTCTGATTATATTATTCTATTAAAGGTTTAGTTATAATATTAATATATTTTATTAATTTTATTTCTGTGACACTGATTATAAAAATTAATTAAATATAACTCTCATTTAATCGCATATTTTTCTAGTATTATTATCATTAAATTGAAATATTTTTTGCTTATATATATAATTTTTATTTTGCATACGAAAACAAAAATATTTCTCTTGAGAAACACATAAACACCACTAAAATATATAATAAATTTGCATTTAAAACACTGGAGATTTAAATGTCTCACTGTATAATTTATGTTCAAAAGTGGCTCGAGATAAATGAAAAAAAATTAAATTTCAAAAACAAATAAAACATTAGAAATTAATTCATACGACAAGTGAAAGTGAATTATGTTTTTACGAGACATAAATCCTCGCGATTTTTAAGATACATATTAAACACAAATCAATCACATGCGCTGTATATGTGTGTAAAACATACATAAAAAGGTGATTTATAAATTGATTTTTAAGAGTTTTGATACAATTTTACAAAAATAAGTAATAAAATTTGTTAAATTTTAATGGACTTTAATGGCTATAATTAATAGGAAATTTATTAATACCTTTGCCATTTAAAATGCTATAATTTTGGCAATTTTATCGTTTTATCGGCATTTAAGATAAAAATGATCGGGCTCATTAAAAGTGCTTTTAATTAATGGATTAAATATATTTTAGAGTAAACTTTATCATCAAATTATATGCATTATTGATAAACATGAGACTGGTATTGGGTTTCTCTACAAATGTAAACCATGTATAAAATATTAATTTATTTTTGTATTTTATTGAACAAAATATTACTTATTTTGAAAAAGGATATAATTTTCGTAGTTTTAAAGCATGAGAAAAATTGTTAGACAAGTGTGTGGTTTATAAGGTATGTGTATGAGAGAGAGACTTGTTTAAAAATAGTGGTATAAAAATACTTAATAAAATATGATCACCAAAAACTGAAGTCTCAAACTATGTTTGTATAACACTTTGTTCACTAAAAAAAAGTTATTTTGAAGTTTTGTGTCTAAAATAATGAGATTCCTGTATAAACATCAGTAAATTGTTGTGAATTTGGTACAAATTGCGAAATATTTTCCCAAAAACTTCCAAACTTTATCTATAGATATAAATGAGTTTTTCAACACAACAAATGGTAAAACAATTCGGCGATAGTTTTCAAAACTTTTTTCAAAAACATTTTATATACTGAAAAAATCAACTTTTTATGCGATTTTATTTCGATAGGAATTCCCTTTATTTTAGTGACTATTATATCGTTATAAAAGTCTCGATATTTGTATTAAAATATCGATTTTCGGGAAAAATTCTTTGAGGCAATCGCTGGGAATGGGAGGAGGAGGAGGCCGTTAACCCTCTCACTCTCACTATCCGTTTAATGACTTAATCAGTAGTTTTGGAAATTATTGTCAAAAAACATGACAATATTTTATTTTTTTCTCCTCAAAAGCAATAACTGATTCTCGTTTTAATAACTTTTGAAAAAACTAATATAACGATAATATTATAAATATTTAAATGTTTGTCTTGAGGCGAAGCACTTGATTACCATTTTTGTCAATTAAATCACATATAAATCATGTCTACTAATAAAAATTTCCTAATTTGCTTGAGAGAGAGAGAGAGAGAGAGAGAGAGAGACTTATAATAGATTTATACACTATTTATATATTTAAAATGATATAAAGTTATAAATGAATTTTGCAAATAAAAATAGTTTTGCATTTGTGTGTGTCTATTAAGCATTGAAATGATACGGATTGCCATAATATAATCTTGTTTTTCGATACGTTAGCCAAATTAATGACTTAAATGAATAAATAGCTAGTTTTGACAATAAAAGCATGAGTTGCGCGCAAAGTTTTTATTGCCAATCATTTGGCTTTTATGATGAAAAATACCAAAAGTTTAGTTAAGCATTAAAAGAGTCTCGAAATATTATATATATATATATATGAGACCAAACGGGAATATAATTTTCTAATACATTAACGATTAAATTATTTTTACCGTCAATACAGTAATGGCTGCTGGAGAGGGAAAGGGTGAGAAGGAGTGGGGGTTAGAGCAGAGAGAGAGAGAGAGAGAGAGAGAGAGAGATCCAAGTGATTCAACTTAATAGAGATTCATGTCATAAATGATTTGAATCAAAGTTCTGATACTGATCTTTATTTCACAAAAAATAATAATAAGACCATAAAAGTGTGAACCAAAAAATTATAAAATCTTTTTCTCTTTACTTTTTCCAATAGTTATTATAAATTCAGAGCAAATATAGTTTTGGTGGAATGAGAATTAGAATAATTTGAGCCATTCATGCAATTCCAGCAAATAATGAACTCAACAAAAAATCGCTTTAAATTATAATCGATTTGAAGTTTTCATATATGTATTCATCCAATGAATATTAATGCGATTTTTAGATTTTTCTCACAAAAAAGTTTTGCACAAAAGTTTTCGCATATAAAAAAAGATGAGGAAAACTAGAAAATGAAAATATAAGCAAAAAATTTGTGCACAAAAACAAAACACCTTTGGAGTTTTTTATGGATACAATTTTGCGATTCAAACGCTAAGTTTACTTACAGTTAAGAGAGATATAAAGTATAATTCCTGTGAGCGAATGGAAAGTGGTGCACATATCCATATTCAAGTCATACAATACATTTAAGCACTAAATTCTTTGGCGAAAAAAGTATTTTTAAGTGACTAACACTTTGTCAAAATTGTCAATCATTTGCAACAAATGCCGAGATTTATGTGAAACAAAGTTTTTGCGTGCATTTGGTTCGGAGCAAAGAGTCAGTCATACCATACCATACCATTCGTATGGCAGACAAACATTGAATTCTGTATATTCCACACAATTCTATACAATACTATGTGTGTTGAGACCCAATTGTGTTGCGCTCACCACTGGCTGTACAGCTTCTGGTGCTGTGTTTGACTTATGGTGAACAGAGAGCTCCGGCACACTCTGGTTGCTGAGGCAAACTCCAGTCCAAACACACGCATCTGTAGGTCTGGCGGTGGGTGTTGTCTGTCAGTGGAGTTCTCATTGTTGTTGATGGCGGAGACACCGCCGACACTACACTCCTAACCAAACATGTAAATGTGTTTCGACTCTATTATAAGCGTATAATTATTATTGACATCATTTCACTCTAAAAATGCACACTAAAAATGTACACTAAAAACACTTTCCGTATCATTCAATCAGATTTTGTTTTTTATTCGAGTATTACAATTATTATTATTACCCGACTTTTCTGTAATGTTTTATGTGGTTCTCTATACCTTTTTTGAATACTCTGTATAATTTGTTGCTATATCGATTTATTCAAAACAAATCAATCATTGCATTTGAGATTAAGTCAATTGAAAGGTATTATATTTATATAATAGAGTAGTGAGAAATCGATTAATTTGTAGTCATATTGGATATGAATTCTCTTATTTAATATTATTGGCGATACATTCAAATCAATGCTAAATCGCATACAATATATGCAATATCGGAGTGAATATTCAAATTTGGTTCGTCTAAAGGATTGTAATCAAAATAAATGATTACATTAATGATAAGCTTTGGTGTAGTTCTCTATTCAGTTCACTATTAGCCCCGCAAAACGCGATCAGAATTTTTATGCATTTAATGTAATGTCAGATAATAGACGGAAAATATAATAAAGAATGAGATTTGAGTCACTAATAAGAAAATGAAAATTTTTGTCGTTTTATCAAGTGATGTAAAACTAAAGCTAATAAGACTTATGATAGAATTTACACATATTTCGCTATTAAAGCTAATGGTTTATGTTTTTATGAGTTTATAAAAGCAATTAAATATTCGTTTTACTATTATTATGGCATTTGTTTCAAATTAAAATTAATATAATTCTGGTCTCATATCATAAGCAAAAATCATTGCTATAATTATTAAGTGAAAAATATGATAAAAATTCAATTGTTATCTAATAATTAGCGATAAAATTACAGAAATTGTAGCACAAAAATTAAGCAACATTTTGATAAATACTAATTCTAAACAATATAATAATTATAGTAAACTATTCATTATGATTTTGCATCCATATCCTTACCGTTAAGAAAAGGTCATACTGTATGCAATTAATCATTGCTAGTATTTGATGGTATAATAAAATGTTAAGAACTTAAATGATGTTCTCAATTGTCAATAATAATCTTCAATTACATGTTCTTTACATAAAGTGATAGTTTAGCGAAAGAAAAATGAATTCTTATGACTCGATTGTGTATTACAAACAATTTCCGATCCAATAATGTTTGGATAACGAGGACGACATCCAACACAGGACAGGCACTCTCACACCCTTATAAAGTATCAGTGATTGCAGTGATGGCAAGAATATGATGATTTGGTGTAATAAATAATTTGTTTCACTGACAGAGCACTCAATTTGATGTAGAGATCGTTTAGGAAAAAAGCAAAATATTGTATATTTCACAGATTGTATGCCATTTAATACATGCAGACTATTGTTTGGTTCACTTTTACTATTAAGTGGTTTTATGTGCTCCGAAGCACAGTGTATCTCATAATATAAGTAGATCTCATAAAAGTAGCTTTGATTAATGACTAATGAAAAAAGTAAAATAATGACCCAATAATTCAATTAATGTCCTGAAGTTAGTTAAGTTTATATTTGGATGTGAAATACAAGACAATGATTTTAGCAGTTAGTTGTCTTAGAATTTGAAAACTTTATTCAATGTGTTGTTTGAAAGGATAGAAATTATGTGTGAGAAAGATTAGGAAAGAGTTGAAATAATATTTAATTTTAAATTTGTCAAAACAAAGTCATTCACTGTATTTATATATTTTACAGTTCAGACACTAAAGTATTAATAGATTTTTGCGAACTCCATATAAATCAAACTTAATTAGAAATAATAAATTTTTCAACAGATTTATTTCTAAGGCTTTAGCTGTTTATATAATTAGATTAGTGTCCAAAGTTTGGAGACATTAAAACTTGTTTAGGCTTTAATTGATTTTCACTCACATCACAGTCTATGCCATGAATTAGATTTGATTTTTTCTCTCTCTTTGCTCTTCACTTGATTTTTCTCTTTTCAAAAGTGAAAAAGATAGCAGTTTTTGACAGTTGTCTCATAATATTCACTATATTTCTCTCAATTAGTATAAAGTGCTTTAATTCTTAAATATTTCATTCATTGCTGAGTCTGTGTTTCAATAGTAATGTCGATATAAAAAAATTTGTGAAACCGATTTTCACAGTAAATTGTATTTTAGGTTACTTTGAATTATACCAAAAAGTTTCATGGATTTACTGATTGTTTTAAATGTAGTGACAATTGATTCAAACTTCTGAAGGAAGTAAAGACTTGGATATAATTTTCTCACTCTTTCGTTTCAGTTATAGAAAAAAAACTCAACTTTTTATCGCAGTATTATTTATGAGATATGAAAAAATGTTTCCAACAATTCGGCAAAGTTTTGACAACTCGTGAATTGAAAGATTGATTGTGTTGTTCATGAATTATTTGAGTCGACATTACATTCACGACCTCTTTATACCTTTGATTCACAACAACAGAGCAACAAATATACTCTCTTTGTGTGCGAATTGATTCTGTGATTAATAGTCATATTTAATGCAAAATTTACACTAATTTTTCAATTCCTATTATTAATAATTATATTAATGTTAATGTTATTTATTCTAGAAAAATGTGTTAGTTTAAAAAAATATAATGTATACATTATGCAATCTCTCAATACTGTATTGCTTAGTTATACAGCATTGTCGATTGTTACTAATTACTTTTTTATGTGGTAATTAAATAAAAATTATTTTTACTAATAATTATTTTATAAGAAGTTAATTATAGAGCATAGAGTATTGAGTTGTTGTAATTCAAACATAAAAATCAATTTTCTTTTTGCATAAGTGTTTGAAACACAAGAATTTGTCGTTAAAAGAAAAAAGTATTAGATTTATGTTAGAGAGAGAGAGAGAGAGAGAGAGAGAGAGAGGCTGTGGTTTACTCTTAAAGTAATTTTAGCAAACTTTAACCGTTAAGTGTGTTATACATACAAATATTTTTGGTTATTTGCAAATTACTTACGAACAGGAATTATCGATTGTTTTTGGATGCATTGGATGGATATCTGATGCAATGTTTTGTCACTTAGAATCGAGTCATTTGTTTAAAAAAGAAGAAAAATCTGAGGCTTTCTCTCGCAAGTCATGAATAAGTGACGCAAAGCCTACTGTAAACCAACTTTCAATTGCATTATATTTATCTCTATATATCAAATCATTTACATTTCCTGTCACTGATCTCTATTAGAAGTGCTCTTCTAAACCAATATTCTATACATTTTGGTAATAATAAGAGTAAACATTCAAATATTTGTTGTCTTATCACTTCATAAATCAATGAATTTTTAAATAATTTAAAGTGGCTTCATAATAATTATTACGTTAAATAAACCAATATTCTATACATTTTGGTAATAATAAGAGTAAACATTCAAATATTTGTTGTCTTATCACTTCATAAATCAATGAATTTTTAAATAATTTAAAGTGGCTTCATAATAATTATTACGTTAAAAATACCCTGACAACATATTTAACAGACAATTCTTTTTCAATAAGATTTAAAAAGATTTAAGACAAATTTAAAACAAAACTTATAATATGGCTTTACATAATATTATTTAAATGTTGAAAAGATTTCAATTTTGTGTATTAATAAAATCCAAATGAGATTTTGAAGGCTTTGCAATATGTTGAACGACAGCTAAACATAAGTATTATATTAAGAAAGAGAAAGATTTGTCCGTTTTGTTAACTCTAAGGAGAATATGATATATAAGAAAGTAATACATGAATGCATTACATGTTAGTAGTTGTGAAGCACTGAATATCAGTGAAACTTTCTTCACTATAGATAACGTTACCAAACACACTTAGTGCAGAAATTTTTATCCTTGTCTAAAAAGATATTGAAATAACTTCGTGTTCTTCATTTGCCTAACGCTTATTGTCATAACTCCTTCATTTGAGAAAAATGTAAATTGCAATCAATTTAAGTGAATGGCATTGAAATGATTATGCGATGAGAAGATGTGCCTCAAAATTGTTGCCTTAAATAGATATGAAATGACTTTCAATGACTCGCGAATGAAGTCATGAATCTCTCTCTCTCTCTCTCTTTCTCTCTCTCTCTCTCTCTCTCCATAATAAATAGACCGAAAAGAAGTCGCGGATCTAACGGCTAACGCGTATCAGAGATTGCATTTGATGTGAAGTGGCGTTAATTTTATTCAATTGAGTTATACAGTGCTATACTTTCACCATAAAAATAGTTATAAATCATATACAGTGTAGAAAATAATGGAAAAAGAGTTTTGAGAATCGCATCAAAGCACAGGTGAAGAAGTTATTCATTTATCATATGATAGAAAGAAATTTATCCAAAAATATATATAAATATATATAATCGATGTATAAGACGATGAAGATTGAGCTCAAAGCAGACATTATGTAAGAGTTAGGGCTCAACACTACAACATAACTAACTCTGAAGCTATCGGTGCTCTGCGAAAGTTATTCTTGTTATCGATCTCTGGTTTTTATTTTGATAAAAACTAACATAACATAAGGATAACAAGTTTTACTGAATAAAAATATGTATTGCAATACAAAAAGTGATAAAAATAAACACAAAACAGAAGTGAATGAAAGTGAAAGCAAAAGAAGAAGAAGAATACGAAGAAAAAGTGACGAATTGTGTGTTTGGATTGTTTTGTGCATCAGTTTTGTTGGTATGCCATCCACTCTCATGCCATACCATACATGAGTATATGTACTGTACGTTCGCCTAATTAAACACAAACCGCAGCCAACTTTCGTTCACAACTAATCATTTTTATTCCATACAAATGTATTATATATTTAGTATATTATGGAATTCGCGCTCATTTTCAGACCAAATTCAATATACAATACAATCAAACACAATACGAGAGAGAGAGAGAGAGAGAGAGAGAGAGAGAGAGAGAGAGAGAGAGTATAAAATTGTTTTAATGCCAATTGCAATGTCTGAGTCGATAATGTAGACTAAAGAGAAAATAATTTAATAGCAAAAACTCATTAGTCTAATTAGTGAGGCTCACATTCCTGCCCCAATCGGCAACACTTGGACTACCATTCGGGTGCGTTCTTCGCCCTACTATTCGCTTTATATTACGTTTTTTGTCTAATTGTGTTTCATTTTAATTAATGGTTCACTTAATACATAGTAAAACCTAACACTAGTCAATAGATCGGGGTTTTAAGTAGTGAAAAAACACCACATAATGTTTGGCTGTACTGTATATAAAAGGCTCTAATAGTGAGCACAAGAACTCATCATTTCTTGCATTAGTCGGCGGTGTTTCACATCTCCGTTAAAATCAGATGCAATGAACCGGAGGTTAATTGGCAGTCATTGCTGACATAGTTGTCACTTCAGTTTTTCAGTTCCACTTTTATCTCAAAACTTTTATTTTGTATCAAACCATACACTCGTAATAAATAGAAAATATTGTGGCAAACAGTTGGTGGATGAATGGCTGTTAGCTATGAATATACTATATTTTTAAGTAACAAACCGAATATTAATTTTTTATGTTTGCTTTCATTTTATTTGATTGATTGTCTCACACAAAAATCGCTATATTTTTCTCAAGTAGTTTTCGGACATAACATTCAATGAATTTATTATTTATAGTGTGCCTATGATTACAAGCGTCGCGGCAAATGACTCAACAAAATGCATAAAACTTTTATTTCGTCTAAAATACTAAAATAAAATTAAAAATACAATATATATTCAGAATTTTTGATATAATTATCGAGTTTTGAAATATATTTTTAATGATTAAATATGTTTATACATTGAAAATGCAACAACAAATTTATATTTTCATAATTGAATATCACTTTAGAAATGCAATGTTTGTACTCATATTAATAGTAATAATAAAAATTAATTTCTGTTCCAAACAATTAATTTTATGTAAACATATAATATAATGAGAAATATGTAAACTCATATTTTTATGCATAATACAGATATGAATTCAATACAAACGCTCGGAACAAGTTTTTGTTCAAGACTTCTGGGATTATTATTTCATAAACGAAACGATATGTTATAGTCATGGCTATGAAGTCAATGTCTTTGAGCGATCCGTGTATTGCGATAAATATGAGTTGCGTTCAAATTGTCTCAAACATAATGCATTGGTTGGAGTCATGTAAGGACTGGAACGTCATATTTAGTCGAAAAAATATATTCAACAGAATATGTGGAATATATATATAATTCACATTTGAGCCATTGTTTTCACTCGAAAACTAATTCAATGTTTCTATAGAAACAACACAATTGTTAAAAAACAAAAGGCATAAAAATCATTCAATAATAAAATATTTTAGTATAGATAGAGAAATGGAGAGAGAGAGAGTGAGAGAGAGAGAGAGAGAGAGATGTATGCTTTGCTTTGCTTTAGTTTTATATTATATGAGTCAATAAAACTCATCGAAAAGTTATAGCAATAATCAATTTATAAGTTATTATAGTTTAGGTACTAAGCAATGAATTTAAATGGTATTAATTTTATTAATGCATGAAATAATAGTCAAAATAGATTTATTATTATTTCTATTTTTTAAAGACTTTCTCTTCACGTTTTTAGTGCTTTTTCTCTAATATTTTTAATGTAATCTTTAATTCTCTCATTTGAGTCCAGAATTACTTTATATAACGAATATATGCTATTATTTTATGCAAAAAATGTTAACCGAAAATAATACTATAAGACATCATAATTCTAACCCAAGATTTAGGTTTATTTCAATGATAAGAATGAAATATAAGAGGAAATATTTAGTTATTCATTCAAAAAACAAGTAATAAAAGGCAATTTAATATAAGAATTTGAGTTTATATTATGGGACCTTTTGTGTTATGATTGTCTTGGAGTATAGTGTGTACTACATAGAGAATACTCGAAGAATGCCATACAATAACATTCACTATATATATGTATTGAGAGATGATATCTGATGCGAACCCAAAACCAATGTTACCATAAATTGGAAAAAATAAGTGAAATAAGTTTTTCAACTCAAGAGATGTTGTCTCGCATTACAAATGCAATGCATTTAGTTTTTGCATTTAGTTTTCGTTTGCATTCCGAGTCCTTGTTAGTGAAGGAGATGGCATATAAGGGGATGGCATATAAGGAGATGCATTTCTCTCTAAACATATTACGATTATAATAATGTTTATCATTTGACCGAATTGTACGACTTTTGGCAAACAATTTTTGTACAAAATTTTTATACAGAATACGAGACCATAACATGAAAGGGCGGATCAAACAAAAGGCCGAAACATGAGAATCACAACCAGTTATATATATATATATAATATCTTATACACATTGTATGGGAAAAGTAGCACTCGTTGTAAGAAATTCACTCTTACTTTCCATCGCAAAACATTAAATTAAATTACATTAAATCGTGCCCTAATTTCACAGTATAAAGTCTCTCTCAATATTTTTGAGCATTTTTCCGAGAAGCTCTTACTCTCTGTATATTTATGACACAAAAAGATTATCTCCAGATATATATCACTTCATTTAAATCACAAGAATTGTTCTCAACTTTCATATACCGAAACGATAAGAAAGTATTTTAAGTGAAGATTTGATTTTCAAATCTCTTATATGGAAATCAGATTTAAAATCAAAATACACATGAAGTGTGTCACGCCTCTCCCCAACCCTCAACACTACATTTGTCTATCTCTTCTTACAATACATTCCTTTGCTAAACTCACGTTTTATCGACGTTTTGTCGAGGTTTTATCGAAGTATACATTCTGAGACAGTATAATCACAACTCATTCTTGTGATGCAATTCCACTGCAAATATCGTTTCACTTATTCTTTGCCATTGAATGCGATATAAGAGTATTAAAGACACACTGTTTCTGAAAATGTGATCACAAGATATTTGTGACCAAAAGGGAACTGTACCTCAAAACCTAAACTTCTATTGAGTTCAGTAGTAATAGTATATATTCTTTTGGCTTTAACTCCAAGATATTAATCAAAATAGCGTTTTGTTGGATGAACTCAAAGGCAAACCAAAAAATAAAGGCTGAGAGAAAAGACCAGTTTTGCAGCGATTATAGAGTTTGCGAAAGTATTGTATCAATACATGGTTTCACCAGAAGAGGAAATTTGACCGGAAATGGAGATTTTCTACTTTAATAGATTCTGCGCCAGGAATAGAGTAGTTCCCAATTGACAACTACTGGACATCACATACATGTCAACCCATACATAGATTACTGAATATGGCATTTGGGTTATTAATATTCAGTACTTGGAAATAAAGGACAAAAATGCACAGAATATTGTTTAGATGCGAAAAGACTGAGCATACATACAGTAATGTATTTAAGACAGTGTTTGAGTTATTTGATTGGTTTTGTTTCTATGGCTTTGACTGAACTCCTAATGCTTCGCCAACTAAAAGGTAAAGCGTTTTGACTGCAAAGCAATTTAGGTAAGAGTTTGAGTCATACGACTAATACTGATGCGACTCTCGAGGGAATAAATACTCCAAACATACCGTCTGTTTGGTCTCTATTTTGGTTGGAGTTTAGCGAAAGAATTAGTTGTTATACAGAATTCAATTTTCTTATCCACTCTTACCTGTAATTTCAGTCAAATATTTAAGTTTCTTCAGAAAGGATTAGTGAAAAACACATGCCTTTCCTCTTTCTAACAACACATTCATTTTCAAGAAATTTGTGTTTGAATTATGAAAATTGTTTAATTGATTTTAGCACCATTTCTCTGCGCAA
The DNA here is from genome assembly GCA_905397405.1 of Oppiella nova. Taxonomy (NCBI): domain Eukaryota; kingdom Metazoa; phylum Arthropoda; class Arachnida; order Sarcoptiformes; family Oppiidae; genus Oppiella; species Oppiella nova. The sequence continues at coordinate 4,234 of CAJPVJ010001349.1, read as the reverse complement.
ACCGTTAGCAACTAAATTATTAAACAAATTATATTTTCGCACAACATATTCAGTAAAAGGTTTGCAAAGATTTATGAATTGCTTTTGACATTTATGGCAGACATGAGATTAACATTTTATCACATCTTTTCTTCACATTAGTTATACAAACAGATGATGTGTTAAGAGTTTTACAGTCAAAATGTATATCTGGAGTGAAATAGTGTTGAAAAGTCTAAATAAATAACACAATGAAAGGGCCGGAGCTTAACCTAAGTATTGAATCCATTGTCTAAAGTGACTGTAATTCGATATGTGATGTCCCGGGAGATAGAGTTTGAGCAGAAAATGTAATACTTTTTGCAATCAAATGCAATATAGCGGTGGAACTGAAATTATATGACTCTAGTTTGGCTACAATTCACGATTTTGATGGACATTAGATGATATTTGCACAGTTATGCTGTTATGCAATGCGTTCAGACATATGGTGTGACTCCGTATGCTTAATGATGCGGATCGTAAGAGTCCGACGATTAAGTGATGAGACTTTGAAAAGCAAAAGACATCTTTCGCTCGACTCAATAAAGACTTAACTCTACTTCTGGTCACTAAATCAAAGCTACAATACATGTAAAGCCATCGCAAATAAAACTACATTAAAGGCTTCTATGGAGAGCCGGACACAAGAGAATAGGCAAACATGAATTGAGATGACATGTAAGCCCTCATCCACTCCTCACTACCACTTCATTCACTCTGCAATCGCTTCGGACTCAACACTAACTCATAACAACTTTCTATACACTGTTACCACTGGCAGATGGTTTAAGACCTAAAACTTTTAACTTTCCCTCACTTTTTGTATTTTATATTTTCCATCGACTATTCAAACAGCCGTTTCCCTCTAACAATAATATTATACTTTTCTTGGTTTACTGTCCATATAAGCGAACAATTTATTTGAGTTTGACATTCATTTATATAAGATATAAAGACTTATCTCGTATGTAATTCTTGTACAAGTTGTGCACAATTTTTTTATTTGTATTTAATATCATCTAATATATTGATATTTCAATAACTGAAACGACGATTCACTCTATCATTTGTTTGAGTTTTAGTGAGAGTGTAGTAAAAGTGAAGCAACTCTTAGCAATCATAAGTCTATTTTATCATTATTTCTGTCTCTGATCGTATTGACTGTAATATAATTTAGAGATAGATATCACAAAACAAATATCTCCGACGACCTCTGTATCTGTTGTCTGAGGTCAGACTCTGTCAAATGAGGGCTAAACACAGACACAGCCATAGGATTGAGACCCTATTATTATCACTGGTATTATTGATTACTTTAATGGGTAGACACCAAACTTGTGAACTTATTAAATTAAATTGTACTGCAAATTGTTTTGTATCTAATGAGTAACTACAAATAACTCTTTAAAGTATGTACAGAATGTAAGATTATCATTACCAGTAAATCTTACTTCTTTTAATTCAATGAAATATAGATGATTATAAATATTAACAGAATCTCACCAAATGTTTATTATAAATCTATTTTGCTAAGAATTGCCACATTTCTCCGAAACTTATAATTATGAGTAAGAATTTTAGATTTTAAACAAAGTTTAGAGAGAGAGAGAGAGAGAGAGAGAGACCTAATAATTATTGTAAACTTTTGTGCAAAAGTATGTTAATTGCAGAATATTAGTCCCAAAAACTCTATAAACAAATTTCCATAAATACTTTCAGTAATTCTAAAACCTCAATTAATAGTGAGTTTCACGCTACTTTAGTTACTTTAAATACACAGCATTGTTTTTTCCGATAATAAAATAATAAGTTAAGACTGACTGTTATTTATAATACCTATACATACCTCTCATTGAATAATACCTGAAAAACCATTTCCATTCAAATATAATGTTGCGAATGATTGTTACATAAGCACAGAATTATAAGTTATATTCTGTTGGGTTTGGGCTCACAGTCGATGCCATTGTAGTGATTCACTACTAGTGAATATGATTTTTTCCATTTGTCAGCTCTAATGCATAGAAAGGGCCATTTCTAATGACTTAAGAGTATGACTTCGATTAACATAATATTTGCATTTTATATATGAGTAAAGCATACATTTATGAAAAATAGACGGAATCATAAAAACAGAGAGCATTTCATATCATTTTCAAGAGTTTTTGTTTAATAAAGGGGTAACGAAGCTGTCATCGTATTTAATGAATAAGTATAAAGAATATTTTTCATAATTTTTAAAATAAATTCTTTTAATTTTTTCTTTAAATAGAAAAATAAAAATAATATTGAAATGAGTATGAAATCAACCCAATACAATTATTTATTTATAATTATAATTCTATAATATTTAACTATTCTTTACCACTCGGGAAACGACATCTGTTACTTACAACTTAATCTCAATTTCTGTCACTATCGTGAAGATAAGTTTATGAAATCACAAGGAATGGAAGCAAAGGATGTATTTTTGTTTATATTTTTGGATAAAATAAAGTCAGAAACTATAATAAAAGTATAAAAGTGTTGGCGATATATACTATGGAAGACAATGAGTTTGGACTCGAGAGACAGAGTATGGCTTTTTGTATCTGATATATAATTTTTTGGCCGTTTTGTTAGCGATGCTTAATATTTGATGAAAAAATTGCATTCGAGTTGCCATAGAGTTGGGATGAGAGACAAAAAATATCAGCTCAATAGACAATAACTAAAGAGTCGAGTTGTGGTTTGAGTGCAACGAGTCTGCCATCGATTTCTCTGTTCTCTTTCATCATATAAATAGCCCTTAATTACAGAGCACCTGAAGATATATACAAATAAATGATGAAAATCGACGGCATACCACTCTATGGCCTAATAATGGATAGACATTTTTGCTCAACAAACAGTATAAATAATATTTGAGTAAAAACTCATTTGTCTCACAAAATAGACTCTTAAAAAAGAGTAATAAAATTGAGGAAAAAAGTGAATTCATAGCAAATGATATGAAATAAACGTTTCAATTGTTTGTGAGGTTGTGTTGAGGGCTGGAAATGAGTCCAGAATTAAAACGGAATACAAATAATTTATTTTCATTGTGTGGTTTGAAATGAGATGTAGTTTTTGTTTTCAATTCATGAGTATTTTAGTGGAAAAAATTTAATGGATTCGAGACGTAAGACATGAGGGCATCGGGATGTAGTGAAACGGATATCAATTTTAAGCGATTGTTAGTCTGTCTGGCTGTCCATTGGGTTGAGCAGTAAAATCACTCAAAATACAATTCAAACGATATCTCTCAGAAGACAACAATAAAAAATCATTTGAAAGGATCGGTTGTTTAGATAAGTTTATGTATTATATATTAAATTTTGTGTCCGAAATGTCTTCAGAATTAAGAGCATTGGAGAAGAAATAAGAAGAATACAAAGACAAGAGGGAACACATGGATGTGAATGTGAATTGTTTGCCATCGCAAGTGATGGTAATATTGGTGGCGAAGAATATGTTGTAATAAATCAATATAATGTGCAACCAATGGCCGCAATGGTCCACATGTAAAGTATAGCTCAAGAATGCATTTCCCAAACAAACGCTTCAATTGCTTTTATATTCGCATTTCAATCAAATTGAGAGACGAGAGAGAATGGGGAGAGAGAGAGAGAGAGAGAGAATGGGAAGAGAGAGAGAGAGAGAGAGAGAGAGTGGATAGCGAAAGAGAGCATAGAATTGAATGATATGGCGATGAAAAGAGATGAGAGAGAGAGAGAGAGAGAGAGAGCAATGGGAGAGAGCAGTGGTAATAGTTTATGCATTCCATGTGCATCAACACGTAAACTATGTAATATTGGCGGCACTGGTAGGCTAGTTGGCCGGGCATACAATAACATAATATATTAAGTGTATGTCCGTCTTATCTGCTGTCGGACTCAATACTCAATACATTTTGGCAACACTTAAGTTACAGAACGTCTAATGCGTTCACACTTTAACATAACACACATTCCCATAGGATTTCAAAGTTGTTGGCAACCAGTGCTTCAATTTTACTACCAGTGCCTCCACTACTGTATGCCAACTGCTGGCAATGGTGGCAGTGGTGGCCATTCTTAGCTAAAGTACATCTCACTTGAAAAGTCTTTGATTTCTCTTTGGAATAACGTCTATAAACTATCGACTATTATATGAATTCTTGAGAAAATTGATAACAGAAACCAATTGAATGGCT
>CAJPVJ010001348.1:0-16791 GCA_905397405.1 Oppiella nova | reverse complement strand
CAATAGTGTGCTTATTAATTATATTTCAACTTATATTGCTAATTATAATATATTATATGTCTACTTATTAATTGTATTTAAGTAGCACATTAATTAGGTTAAGATTTGATTTAACGTTTAAATAACTATATTATTTATGAACTATGTGATATATTAATTTTTGTTACTCATAATGATATTATATAAAATGTATCATATTCATTATACAGTCATTATTTAGCTAACTATTAAAAAGTATGAATAAATAACCTTTCTATAAAATAGTTTTAAAAAATTGTAGATAAAATAAAATATTTAATATGTTATTTATAATAATATTAATTCTATGTATAGAAAAATAATTGTGTTTTTAAAGTAATATTAATTATTAAATGCAATACAAGTATACAAATTTACTAAAATCATTTACTTTTCACTTAAATAATTTTAAGTTAACTACTAGTCATATAACGATATTAAATACTGTATTAATTTTTATCATTAACTTTACAAAAATTATAAATAAATTATTTGTTAAACACATTGAATACTAAGTTATTTGATAAAATAATTAAACTGTTAATTTTATACTCTTAAAAATATTTTGTTTGTAAAAAAAGTCAAAACTGTAAAGTAAGCTTAAAACAATCATGACAAATACTTTGTTAATTAACATTTCAGTACAGTATTTAGTGAATAGAGTAATGACTTTCTTATAAAATAAACTGATGGCTAGATTTCTAGCAACTCACGCATCAACTCATTAAATATGTCCATAACTTATGCATTAATTGCTATTTTAATATCACATTTAAAGTCAATAAATATAGTAAACACTACATTAAATTAACAGTATAATAAACTATTGAAAATAAACTTATTTTCATATAATAAGTTCAGATTTAATAACATTTAAACAGAAACTAAATTCAATATTTAAAATATTAAAAATGTTATCACACTATCTTATCATCATGCTAAATAAAAAATAATATTAAAGCACATATTCAAAAAAAGTACAAATATCTAAAAACGTAAAACTTTATACATTTATCACAATTAAATTCATATCAAGAATATTCTGTTAACTTTAAATGTAAAGTGAATTTACGTTTATCTTCGATGATAAGCGTCCGGTAGGGTATGGCCGACACGGGACGGGGCGGTAATGTCAGGGGTATAATAGTGGGAACTTTTGGCGGTGGCGGCACCGGTAGGGGCGGTGTTTTACGGAACTTAGGCACCGGTACGGGCGTAGGCGGCGCAGTCTGACGCTGACCCTCCACTTGCAAGTCGTCCATAATTACGGAGGGCATGGATGCGGACATGGATGTGGACGCCATCGCCTACTATATACACCCTTAGTATCGTTTCTTATAAAACGGAATATTCCGTCGCAAAGTGTTTGTCACTTAAACTTAAACTTTCACAAAGTATTCATTAATTAGTTTTCACACTGAAAGCGATAACTTTATGTGTATTTCCAAACACAGAATATGTGTATATAATGAGTATTAAAGCTTATGACAGAATATTCTGTATACGTATCACTAGTTCTTCACGTTTGTCACATATGTGGCAATGTATTGGTCAGAGACACGAATTGGCAGACAATGAGATATATGGTACGCCAGCCCCTGTGCTCAACCATTTACATAAACACCAAGCGCTGGAATATTACACATATCTATATATAAACCTATTATACAATTATTATTTTTATAATAATCATAATAATAACATATGGCGGGGGAACTGGCGATATGACTGGTGCCACACAAATCATAGCCACCGATGCCACTATGGGTTTATGTACGCTATGGGTAGGCCTACTCCGGAGTAAACCATTTATTCTGTGTGTTATTCTTATAGACGTGTTGTGTATATAATATAAACAATTGATAGCACATTGCCATTAGACTCGTAATTGCATTTTAAATCTCTATTTTTAATATGCATTTAAAAGCCCTTTGCGTACAAATCCCCTAAACATGCCATTCCCTCCCTATCCCCCCACCGCAACAATATGGTCTCAATCGTCAGGGAATGCGAGGGGAAGTCCATACGAAAATACATGTCACAAAAATATAGTAATATATTCATTCATTTGTAATCAATTATAGAATAATTATAAGTTTTTTATACAATTTTTAAGATAATATAATTATATTTATGTAGTTGCAACACCTCTCATTAAATTTGTGATCAGGGTAACTGTTTGTGGTATTGGTTTGTGAAAGTATTGAGAGATTAGAGCGAGTTTTAAGTACACATTCAATACTAATGCCGTGGGATGGGGATGGGGGTGAAGGGGAATGGGATGATGTCTATAATCAATAAGGCATTAAAAGTCATGTTATTTGAAAGACTTTTTTTTGCTGACAGAAAAGCGCAGACATCTCTCTCTCTCTCTCTCTCTCTCTCTCTCTCTCTATGATTGGCTCTAGAGCGTGACCAGGCACATTCTCGCCATTAGAATTAACGTTCAATTGTTCCATAATCTTACGGATTATAATGAATATAATTTTGATAACACTTTTTGTTTTCGACGCACAGATTCGCACAAATGATTACATTATTTATACCATTATTTTGGCATTTAATTGAAATATAAAGCGCACATTAATTTTAATTATAATATTAATAGCGTTTTAAATATAATGGTAACGCGAGAGATATTATCGCGGGATAAGTGTTGTGTGTATTGTTTACTCACTTATTATAAGTTTATTATATAAAGGGTTTCGAGTGTTTAGTGTTCACAGAATACATGGAATATTCTTTTCGCACAACTCTTACGATAAGAGAAGTGAATCTAATGTAAAGTTTTGCTGAAATCATAATAAACTTAATTATAATTAGCGACTGAGTTCTCCACTCATTTTAAAGCTTCACTTTGAATGCGAAACTCAAGTGTAATATAGTTTTTGAGTACTTTTTTTGTGTTTTCGTATCAGTTTTTGTTGTAAATATCTATATATAAATATATACCTTATGTTATGTAATGAAATAGTAATTTCTGTGTGTTTGGTATACACATACTTACAGTTTAGTCTGGGTATAATGGATGTGTCTAATAAAATAATTTTACAAACAATTTCGTACGATAAGTGTTTATATTATATTCAATTATATTGATTATAAACTAATCTAATTTATTGCAAATTTTTGTTTATTATGTTTTGGTATAAATAATGTTATTATTATTATAGGGAATGTATTTGATTTGAAAAGTTGGCATAAGTTTCACACAACAAATTCTTTGCATAATAGCATCTATTATTCAGTTTTTGAATGTATGGAGGGGTAGGGAGGGTAGGGATGGCATCTTATTAATGGGCAGATAGTGTGTGTGTGTGTGTGAGAGAGAGAGAGAGAGAGAGAGAGTTTGTGTGACATTTTAACGGTATTTTATCACATGAAATAAAAACCATTGACAAATATAATACTGTATATTGATATTGATCAAGTTAATTTTAATTTATTAAAATAAACTTTTAGTTTAGTAAAAATTATACTGTACATTGCATTTAATTGGAATTTATTTAAGTACAGAATTTTACGACACTTTTTGCAAATTGACCCCAATTTCAAACACAATCCCATAAAACACAAAACTATTCACCGGTTTTTGTGCCCGAAATGCCTCTGAAAATACTTTACTCTTTAATTACATAAACAACAAGAAATAAATCGCAAATATTTTTAAGACTATTTCTATTTATAGAGCCATTGAGTCCAATACAACACACATTTTTGTGTGTTTCCTAACGATTCTGTGAAACACAAGAAATTTGTTTTTTTCGACAAGAATTCTGTCTTTAAATTCCATATAAAAATTGACATTAATTCCGATAATATGTACGAAATTTTAATATAGTTTTTAAGCTCTAGTTACTGTATTTTTATTAAAATTCCACGAATAGTGAACATTCTGTCAATAGTGTGCTTATTAATTATATTTCAACTTATATTGCTAATTATAATATATTATATGTCTACTTATTAATTGTATTTAAGTAGCACATTAATTAGGTTAAGATTTGATTTAACGTTTAAATAACTTTATTATTTATGAACTATGTGATATATTAATTTTTGTTACTCATAATGATATTATATAAAATGTATCATATTCATTATACAGTCATTAAAACTAGCTAACTATTAAAAAGTATGAATAAAAGGTAGAAAGTATACCTTTCTATAAAATAGTTTTAAAAAATTGTAGAAATATAAAATATTTAATATGTTATTTAGTATAATATTAATTCTATTTATAGAAAAATAATTGTGTTTTTAAAGTAATATTAATTATTAAATGCAATACAAGTATACAAATTTACGAAAATCATTTACTTTTCACTTAAATAATTTTAAGTTAACTACTAGTCATATAACGATATTAAATACAGTATCAATTTTACCATTAACTTTACAAAAATTATAAATTAATTATATGTTAAACACATTGAATACTAAGTTATTTGATAAAATAATTAAACTGTTAATTTTATACTCTTAAAAATATTTTGTTTGTAAAAAAGTCAAAATTGTAAAGTAAGCATAAAACAATCATGACAAATACTTTGTTAATTAACATTTCAGTACAGTATTTAGTGAATAGAGTAATGACTTTCTTATAAAATAAACTGATGGCTANACATATAATATATTATAATTAGCAATATAAGTTGAAATATAATTAATAAGCACACTATTGACAGAATGTTCACTATTCGTGGAATTTTAATAAAAATACAGTAACTAGAGCTTAAAAACTATATTAAAATTTCGTACATATTATCGGAATTAATGTCAATTTTTATACGGAATTTAAAGACAGAATTCTTGTCGAAAAAAACAAATTTCTTGTGTTTCACAGAATCGTTAGGAAACACACGAAAAATGTGTGTTGTATTGGACTCAATGGCTCTATAAATAGAAATAGTCTTAAAAATATTTGCGATTTATTTCTTGTTGTTTATGTAATTAAAGAGTAAAGTATTTTCAGAGGCATTTCGGGCACAAAAACCGGTGAATAGTTTTGTGTTTTATGGGATTGTGTTTGAAATTGGGGTCAATTTGAAAAAAATGCCGTAAAATTCTGTACTTAAATAAATTCCAATTAAATGCAATGTACAGTATAATTTTTACTAAACTAAAAGTTTATTTTAATAAATTAAAATTAACTTGATCAATATCAATATACAGTATTATATTTGTCAATGGTTTTTATTTCATGTGATAAAATACCGTTAAAATGTCACACAAACTCTCTCTCTCTCTCTCTCTCTCACACACACACACACACAATATCTGCCCATTAATAAGATGCCATCCCTACCCTCCCTACCCCTCCATACATTCAAAAACTGAATAATAGATGCTATTATGCAAAGAATTTGTTGTGTAAAACTTATGCCAACTTTTCAAATCAAATATATTCCCTATAATAATAATAACATTATTTATACCAAAACATAATAAACAAAAATTTGCAATAAATTAGATTAGTTTATAATCAATATAATTGAATATAATATAAACACTTATCGTACGAAATTGTTTGTAAAATTATTTTATTAGACACATCCATTATACCCAGACTAAACTGTAAGTATGTGCATATCAAACACACAGAAATTACTATTTCATTACATAACATAAGGTATATATTTATATATAGATATTTACAACAAAAACTGATACGAAAACACAACAAAAAGTACTCAAAAACTATATTACACTCGAGTGTCGCATTCAAAGTGGAGTTTTAAAATGAGTGGAGAACTCAGTCGCTAATTATAATTAAGTTTATTATGATTTCAGCAAAACTTTACATTAGATTATCGTAAGAGTTGTGCGAAAAGAATATTCCGTGTATTCTGTGAACACTAAACACTCGAAACCCTTTATATAATAAACTTATAATAAGTGAGTAAACAATACACACAACACTTATCCCGCGATAATATCTCTCGCGTTATCATTATATTTAAAACGCTATTAATATTATAATTAAAATTAATGTGCGCTTTATATTTGAGACTCAATTAAATGCCAAAATAATGGTATAAATAATGTAATCATTTGTGTGAATCTGTGCGTCGAAAACAAAAAGTGTTATCAAAATTATATTCATTATAATCCGTAAGATTATGGAACAATTGAACGTTAATTCTAATGGCGAGAATGTGCCTGGTCACGCTCTAGAGCCAATCATTATGCCCCCATCCCCTCCCACCCCCACCGGCAGTGGTATCTTAAGGCCAATGACACCGTGTGATCGGTCCGACGTGTACGCCATGAGACCCAATATTACACTAATGGCCTCACAAAAGAACCCTGGTTGGAATACTAGTCAACACCCGCCCACCCCCACCGGTCTCTATATAAATCTCATTGTATTTTGTATTATATTTTCTATGAATTCATTAATAATGAAGTTTTTAAAAAAAGATTTATTAAGTATTATATTATGACAAGAATTACTTAATTTTAATCATAGTCAGTATTATAGGTAGTATTATAAATAAAATAATGTTGTAACTGGTAATATTAATAATTTTATAAATTAATTAGTACTAGATACTAATAATCTTCATTATAATGAATTTAATTGTCTAACATAATGTGAAATGTATATTATATTTATTGATAATGATAAGATATTTATTGATTTATGCACACAATTAAAAGGTGGTGAGCGTAGAAAGTTGACCAGGGGTAAAAGTATAAAATTGGATTACATGGATCAATTGGATCACATTGACACTGGGTCTGTGGATGAACTATGGGGTATTTGTTTATAAATGAGTTTTTATTGCTGTGGAGAATGTAATTGATTATTTTAAAATCCATGTGTCAAGAACCTTTGAATTTTTATACTCGGAATATTCCTTGCTACTAGTAATTTTAATTATAATGTGGATTTGAATTTGAATTAAAATATGTTTTATATTCAATAATATTAATATATCATATTTTTCCATAACTTGAATAATAAATAATCCATTTTGTGTTAACAGTAGTTACAAAATATTACTAAATATACATACATTACTTGTATACTAATGTATTATTTATTAAACACTAAAAAGATTTGAAAATCATTTTATAAAAAAATATATGATTGACAGCAAAATGTTTACATAAATTTAATGTATTTATAATTTACGAGTGTTTTGAATGCACTTTTTGAATCCAATCACTACATTATAGGGACTAACGGTAACCGTAATTTTGAGTCGATTTTAATTTTATTATTTTGTATAATAGGAAAAAATCTATTTTTAGATATAAGCTCATCGAGTGTTAGAGCACCGGGAGGAAGTGCATTGTGTGACAAAAATATGTTGAAATGTGCTAATATGGTTAGTAAGTGGGTTACATTTTATGCCACATAAACCTATTGCCATAAAATATACACTACATTAATATACTGTACGGTCAATGATGTAAATCAATATAATTGTAGTACACTATTGGACGGGTAGTTAAGTTTCACGATAAGTTATGTTATTTATAGAATTGACTACAGTATTGAAAGCCATGTATAAATATATCAGAAGTTTATTTATTTTGCGGTATAAATAGTATTTTACAATTTGATTTTAAAATTTTATTCTGCATATTGCATACAGAATTTGAGAAACTTTTTAAAAAGTTTTAATGGTCTGTCAAAAACATTCACAATTCTTAGTTAATATTTGTTTGCGAATATGTTTGAAGTGTTTCCTAAAATTTTTTGATTTTTAGAGAGAGAGAGAGAGAGAGAGAGAGAATGTGTTTGTGTAGCAAAAATGTTGTAGGAAGCAAAAAACAAATGATACTCTGTTTTTTAGTGGATATAAAGATTTTAAACATAGATTATTACACAACGAATTGTTTTAAAGTTTGAAACAATTTTGTTGAAAGTATTGCTGTGATAACAAAAAACATAAAAAATAGTTTAAAACGTTATTCATAAAAATTTTCTGTTAAGATTATTATCGTGTTATTATACAATATACAACATGATAGAAATTTGATGAACATTTTTATAATTACCAATTTAATTAACTTTTTATATTTAATAATAGAGAGTTTATTCATATAATTCAATCTAAATTTAGCTCGGTAGAATTAATTTAACTTTTATGTCATTTTTACAATATCCAAATTGATAATAAAGTTATCAAGAGCATATTAATTAAGATGCCAGACATGTAATCAGGAGGACCCGGGTTCAAGTCCCGGGCGCCCCCTTTTTAATCATTGTCTTTTCAATGATTTCTGATACTTCCCACCCATTTCCCTGATAATTACAATAAGTTATTGAAAAAAATCTCAAAATGAAGTTATGTATTAAAATGAATTAAATAGACGGGCAAACAATATAAATAATAAAATGTGTGCTTGTTTACTTCATGTCGATTTATTATCAAAATAGCAACATATTTTATATTAAACACAAAATAAACAATCTAAGTTATTACAAATCTATAAGACTTGCACTCATAAATTACAGTGTATGAATGGTTATAACTTTTATTTTACCATGCTTATATTCTTATATTAATTATAAAAAGATATTTATGAATAATTCTATACAATATATTTTGTGTGGTATATACAGTGATTTGAATATGTTATTAAATATTGTGAGTGAATTACAAAAGTTTTAATTCTGCGATAAGCCATTGCCAAAAAAAATTACACAAATCATTAAGGTTTACACCACAACCCCATTTATTGTATCAATGTTATTATTATTATGAATACAGCTTATTGTCTACAGTATATTATTGTAGTCGTGGTTACTAGTCTGTGCATAATAGTTATATTCAGACATATAGTATAATAACTCACTTATGATGCACTTTATATAAAACAAAGTGTTTGCAAATGATATTTATTTATATGTAAGTGGGTCTTTGTTGGTTATGTGCTCACAAAACCTACCTGTGCGCCTACGAGTATAAACATTATATTTTATATATATAGTTTTGTGTACACCATGTGCTTCAGACAAAGTTATTGTTTTTTTACTCAATTAGGTGCTCACGAATATTCTGTGCCATTGGTTTATTGATATATGATTTGTTAGTTTAGTACATCAAAAGGGAGTTGTATTATATTATATATGATATAAATTATTAAACGATAAGACAAATAAACTATAAGTTTATTGAGTGCACAGAATATTCTGTTAAAGGAGTTACAGTTTTATTATTGTATTATTCGCTGAGAATATTCTTTAGCTATATTAATATACAGTGATTAATAATTATCACTGATTATAAACACTATACAAAACTTATTTTTAAAACTAGTTACATAATATATAAAATATTTTAAGTTTTATTGTGGTTGTGCAAAAAAGTTTACACTAAATTTCCGTGCATTTATGGAGCATACAAATAACGGTCAGGCTAATTCGAATAAGCTATTTAGTTCGAGTGCGTCCACCTTGCACCCTGGTCATAGTTCTGTAACTACTAAACCACCCACCACACTTAATGTTCCCGCTTATGATGTTAGATGTATGTATAAATTTTAATTATATATATATATAAATTTTAATTGTAAATATTATTTTAACGCAAAATTTTTTAATGTAATAATTCGTTTGAATATTATATCTTGGCTACAATTTACAGTAATTTTAAAAATTGCAATATACAGGTATATTTTATTATCTATATACAAATAGTAAATAAAAATAGAGTTTAATAATATAATACTATAAATATTTAATGTTTCTATTTTTATAACTTAGAATGCAATCAATATTAGGTATAATTTATTTATAATAATAATATTTTTTAAAACCACTACATCACGGCTTTAGGCTATAAAATAAAATACAAAAAACTCAATCTCTGAGCCAAATTCGCATCCCATTCCCTCCCAAACCCCTTTGCATATCATATAAGCCGTAAATGAACAGCGAATGTGTTGTTCACTAAATCTTATCGACAGATCTCACTCTCTCTTTGAATGCAATTTCACGTCTAATATCTGTAATAAAAACTATTTTTAACACACATTTCAGCCGTAATTACGATCTCTTTTTGTTGTGTGTATTCAGTGCTTAACATATCGTTTCAGTTTTGAATCACATTTTTAAGAATCACTTCTTTTCGCAGTCTCTCTCTCTCTCTCTCTCTCTCTGTTTGTGTTATATTTATGTTAAAACGCGTGAATTGTGTACACAATTGCGTAAAAACCACACTATTTATAGAATAATATACAAAATAATTTACAATCAATTCTGTAGTTATTCTAAAGTGTAAACTGATATAAAACAGAATTACTATACATTTTACAGATTATTAATAAATTGTAATTAAATTTCATTTTAAAGGGTAGAGAGAGAGAGAGAGAGAGAGAGAGAGAGAGAATTTTCTAAATAAAATGACATTTTTGTTTAAAATACGTTTAAATAATAAACAATATATTAATATTTCTTTATAAGTTGTAAATTTAAAAAGACTATTATATATTGAATTCATTTAATTTATTAGATGGTTCAATTTTTATTACTGTATTATTCTCTAAATAAATAATATAATAATATTTTATATCCTTTAAAACTAAATTTAATTTTAGGTTTAAGAAAACTTACGGAATTTTCAAAATTCTTTAGCTAATAGACTATAATAACAAATGTTCTTGCCATTAAAATAAATACTTTTCACAGTCTATTTAAATTAATTTTGCAAACTTTCACAAAACGTATACGGTGTACAACATGCTGGGTCAATTTAAAAAACATTAAGCAATTAAATTTACACATTATTGTAGGAATTATAATCGTAAAGTATACAAAAATTGTTTAATTATAAACTAAATAATAAGTATATATTTTACACTTTAAACCATTATTCTGTTCACTATTCTCGTATATAAAATGAATAAATAAACAGAATATTCTGTATATACTAACCTAAACTATCAACTACCATATTATATACTGAATAATGTATAGTATTTAAATTCAATCTGTTAGCCAACCCTTAACTATCAATTTCACGAGTTATTTATTACTATTAGTCAATGATTTCAAGCGAATTGATTCACACGAAACCGATGGTGTCTTTCCATTTGCTCCCAACAAACACAACACAAACACATCACTTGTCTATCCTGAATGACATATGGAAACGACAGGTGCTCTTAAAGTGTAAGTGCGAGTCAGTGAATGAGATGAGGAGTGAGGAGAGAGAGAGAGAGAGAGAGAGAGAGAGAGCACTTTAACACAGAATACCAAACAAACAGTCAATCAATTATTCATCAAAAGCGTCTGAAATCTAGACATTTGTATCCAAATTAAGTATCAAAACACTGAGAAAATGAGCCAAAACTTTGATTTTGTTAAAACAATAAAAAAGGCTTTCACTTTACTATAGGGGACGGGGGATGAGGTTTCTGATACTCAGTGCTGTTTAAATAAAAAAAATGAGCTATGTTATTGAATAATTCTTAATAGACATTATAATTGTTCATGTTTATTTTTATATTCTATCACCAATTTGTGCCAAACATAGCGCACATCGGAATCAATCAAAACCATTGTCTAAACACTGTTTGATATACTCTTAACAAAAGTGAATTAACGCCGTATTTATCAGTTTTCGCACTGAAATAGTGATTGAGATAAGTCTTGTGCCAAAAAATCCCTATTCATAAACACAATTGACTGACTAGTGATAGGCATACCAGTGCCTCCCTTTCCTTTCCCCCTAACCCGGCACCTATACCAGTGAATCGCGATATAAGAGTGAAAAATAGCTTATTATCAGTTAAACTGATCGCAAGAATTTTGTGTCTAAAAAGTTTTTTGTGTGCCTATTGTGTGACACGTATTATGCGATTCATTGGCTAAAAATTTGGGAGTCCTTTTTGGGTATAACACACACTTCCCATCCACACCACCCCAACCCCCTTGAGGTGGGGGCAGTATTGCTTAAATTACAGTCCTTTAAAAAGTTTACTAAAACATATATATCTAAAATATTTGCAAATATTTGTGTGCGAGTTATGTATTCATTAGCATTTGTCTACAGTTAAACATAAAACCTTTTATAATCTTTGTAATTCCATGGGTAACGTACCTTGGTAATTTATTAAATTAAAATTTTTGTTAACATACTAACTTTAAATCAAGCTTGGCCTTATTTGTGTGTTATATTCAAATATCATAAGTTTATCAATATTTATTAAATTAAGAGAAAATAAATGTTATAAGCGCTATAAAATACCTATCCCTCCCGATAATTTCGTTAATTAATGGGACTGATAGCAATTTAATACTCGACTCGATGCGTTCCTATTGGGGGAGTCCTACTAGAGTAACAGTTGCTTCGCTGCTGTAATATTGTAAGACAGTCTCACATACGGAGCACTGGTATGCTATTCTGACACAACCTTTTTTGTGTGGCAATCGACGTAAATATTTGTGTTACACAACTTGTAGAGTACACAAACTTTCACAGAATTCTCGGGTTGTGAACAAATATAGTTTGTATAATACATTACTAAACGCCTATTTATATGACAAATAAGTAAGTTGATAAAAACACTACTTTTCGTACAGTTTTTTTTGTCGGAAACGACATTTCTAATGATTTTTAAATTGTGTACAAAGTTTTTGCTGATTTTATAAGCAGTGCTTTTTGTTGTTGAAAATATTCTGTAATATTCTGTACAATCTGTTAAATATTCATTGATTACAGAATTGAATTTTTTTGTGCCTTGTTTCAAATGATGTGATTAGTATTTAATTATAATAAGCTTTAACAAATATATATACTGTATATATGGTATACTTATTTTGCTTCATATTTGTCTCAAGCAAATATTCTTTACATTTTGTTGGGCATGTAATGTAATAATAATAATAATAATCGTTTTGTTTTTTACATATTATTCAATTCAATGCCATTTATATCGTATAAACAATTTTATTGAAGTCTTCAAAGTTATTAATATTAGACATAAAACTATAATAACACAAATACAATACTATTAAAACAATCATTTATCTATCATAACATCAAAGTCGTTAAACGTGTCTAACTAAGCACCGGTAACAAACTTGCTCAATTACCTTGATGAAACATATGAAAATTGAAATTGTATTGTGTCCAACTGAACTTTAAAAAAGTACTTTATTTTATGAAATGTTGTTCACACCATGCACAAATAATTAATTATAATATTATTACATAAAATTTGGCATAACTGTTACCCGCCGACTATACATCGTATATAAACACTATATACACGATGACAGTGTATTAATATGCAACCGTCACCTACACCTCCGCATCCCCATCCAGTTAGCACCATCCAGTTTGGCATGCATGCCAAAGATGATACCAGGGTCGCCTTACATTGCGATGATGAAGGTCTGACACCAAACATATATAACCGTATCATTTATATTACACATCATATTTTACAATCAGACTCTCAGTATAACTTACAGTACACTGTACTGTATGATATACATACTCCACTTAAATATACTAAAACAGTTAGTATATGCAGTGGGGCTATAGGGGAGGTGATAGGAAAAATATGTTTAAAAGTATACTGGGACAATTTGTTAGTAATATTAGTGTTCGGGTTTGTTTAAATGTAAAATATAAAATTTTAGTTACTTGATTACAATATTTAGGTTGTGTTTGGTTACATGTTTTTGTGAGAAGTCCTATTTGTTTCCTTAATATTTATTGTTTTCTCTATTTTTGAATAATTAATATTATTTCTGTAAATCTGATATTATATAATAATTTTATATTTTAGTTCACAAGTTAGTATATATTAAAACAAGATTATTTAATACGATATTTTAATTCAATTTGAAATGAGCCTATTTGTAATAAATACTTGAAACATGTTAATATTGCAACATGCAATTATAATGAATTTAATTAAGTGATAAATTCTTTAAATGTAGATTTTAATACTCTAATACTGTATCGTGAATATGCAATATCATATTAATCCCGATTAATTATATAAAAATAATGTTTCCATACGTAAGACCCTGGGTATATAGCATAATTGAATGGTGTCTATGAGTGATGGTGTAAATTTTTTTTAGTTCCGTTTGTATTTGTGTTTTGGTGCAAAACAAATGCATATTAAATATGAATTTATATGTTTGTCATAACATTAACGATACCATAAAGCGGTGAATTAAAGTCACATAACATATGAGTGAAAAAAGCGAAATAATTTATGACCCATAAAAAATCTGTTAATTAATTACCCTATCAATTAAAATTTATACATTTTTGTTATTGCTGAATAACAATTGGTTAAAATGTAAATTTATTCTGGGCTCATTTTATTTAAACTAGTTAATAATTTCCATTATTAATAAATTTATATTAATTAAAGTTTTTTTTATAAATAATTAAATGATTATAATTAAACGGCAATTAAATATATAAATATCGATATATTAGATAATATTCTATTGATTTGATTAATAGAAATAATTAATCTTAATATAATTAATTAATTAATTTTAATATTATATCATTATAAACATTAAATGAATGAAAATATTACTGTTATATAAAACGCCTAAAAAATTAAAACATTTGAAAGCACTTTTATGTTTTATGAAATTATCAATACATTTTAAATATATAATACTTTAGTCTAATATTACGGTATTGCATTTTAATTATTTTATGTAATATTATATTTTAATATTGTTTGACTTAAAATCCATTATAACTATGTTGAATTATAATAATTTTTAAAAAAGCATCAGAATAACATATTCCTAGTTGTATCATTGAGAATAAATAATTGTTCAGTACTAAATTACTTGAATTTATTGGTCTTTTTAATATCACATAAACTTACCTGTCACATTTCTGTATCAATTACAGCCACTGTTGGCGAGAGTCCCGGTTTATGCGCCTTCCTATTGACAGTAATCTCTGTGATACTAATCATTGTGACACTACCCTTCTCATTATTTCTTTGCATCAAGGTATGTATTATTCTATCACCTAGGTATTTAAAACATTTAATCATACAGCTATTTTACACGTTAAACAGATTTATATTCATATAATATATCATTTAATTGATTAATAATCCACATAATTACGATAAATTAATAGAAATTAATTATTATACTGTGCGTGTGTAATGTTAATTAATATTAAACTAATAACCTACAATGAATATAAAGCAAAATTACTTTTTATTCATTACGATAATTAGTCGTTTATAATATCACTATAATAGTAGCAAATTATTATTATAATATATTTCTTAATTATCAATTCGCAATTAATTAACATTATAATAAATTAATACCTACAATATGTCTCATTTACAATGCCATTTTGACTGATCATTATAAATAACATGATGCATTTATTTTTAATTTAATAAACAGGTAGTCCAGGAATACGAGCGAGCAGGTACAATTTTGAATCTTAAAGTACACATAACAATTTATATATCAAATTAATCTCTATTATAATAGTTATATTCCGTTTGGGTCGCCTGGTAAGGGGTGGCGCAAAAGGGCCTGGCATATTTTTCATAATACCCTGCATCGATTCGTACTGCAAGTAGGGATATATCGCTTACCAATCATTACATACAGTAAAATATTAACACATTTCTTATGCATACCAGAGTCGACTTGAGGACAGTTAGCTTCGACGTCCCGCCACAGGAGGTGTGTATTCCTAAGACTAGAATTTTTATCTAATTATCGATTTACCCGAAAATTCTTATGGTTTTAATTATAACTTATATTTTTGTTACAGATTTTATCGAAGGATTCTGTGACAGTAGCCGTTGACGCGGGTATTCATACGTTATTTATATATATTATATATATTATTATATATATTTTATATTATATATAATATACAGAATATTAGTGAACAGATTCTCAGACATAGTTTTGAAATATAAATCTAGAATTTATTGTAAAGTCTTTTATAATAATTACATGTATTATAAAATTATTATCATAAACACCACATAAAACAGTTTCATATTAATTATGCTATATTTAAATTTTACAGTGCATTTGAGAATATTGATATTTGTTGATAGATACAAATAATTATAAATATAAACGTGAATACAATGTACTTTATACCTGTATCCCTCTCCCATCCATTTCCCTAATTAGTGGTTTACTACCGGATCAGTAACGCGACGGTAGCCGTGAGTAACGTCGAGGACTACGGCCGCAGTACCCGACTATTGGCCGCCACAACCCTTCGCAACGTATTGGGAACCAGAGATTTGTCGCAAATACTGTCCGAAAGGGAGTCCATATCACATGTCATGCAGTCGTCGCTGGACGAGGCGACCGACCCCTGGGGTGTCAAAGTGGAAAGGGTCGAGATGTACGGGCGTAACATAACCTAGCTAATTTACGCTACATTTATTATAAAGCTTATCGTTTTGTTATATAGAAAGGACGTCAGACTACCGGTGCAGCTGCAGAGGGCTATGGCGGCCGAGGCCGAGGCGGCCCGGGAGGCCAGGGCTAAGGTATCAATAGAGTGCCTACTAATTTAATATTTAAATTAATACTATGGTATGCTTTATGGCACCGGTAGGTAATCGCCGCGGAGGGCGAACAGAGGGCCTCCCGTGCCCTGAAAGAGGCGGCCGACGTGATCGCCGACACACCGGCGGCACTACAGCTCCGGTACTTACAGACACTCAGCTCTATAGCGGCCGAAAAGAACTCGACGATTGTGTTTCCGGTACGCCATCTGTCTATTATGAATGCCGTTTAACATGGGCTACTCCATAGTCTTT
>CAJPVJ010001347.1:5315-16794 GCA_905397405.1 Oppiella nova | reverse complement strand
TTTTTTACACAATAGTGGTGTAAAAGCCATGGATTGTGCAAAAGATAAATATAAAAATTCAATTAACAAAATTGAAAAAATCGTGTCATTAGACTGCCATTCATTTGCATAGCATTTGAGTCGCAAAAATATTGTGCGTGTCTTTCATGCCATGTTGTGTTTTGCGATTTAAATTACTTTTATATTTTATATCACATTTGTTTTAGCATTCAAAATGAATACATTTTATTTTACTTTCTTATTTATAATTCATTAAATGTGAGGAAATTTTATTACAGTATAAGATATAAACTCATATGTCATTCCCATAGCGTATAATTAATTTACATAATAAACGTGAAGTACATTATATTTATAATTATGATTAGGTTTTGGATTAATTTCTACTAAATTATAATATTTAGATTAACTTCGAGTTCGCATTAAACTTATTTATTGCAAAAAATTAAATTATGTTACTTTTTATACAAGGAATAAAATACTTGTAAATACAGTAAATTAATAATTTACTAAATTATTACTGTAAAACATGCAATACAAATAACATATTGTCAAGTATTAGTTTATTATACTGTACAGTAATTCCTTGTATTTAAAATTTAATATAAATTTTAATTTCATTTTCTATTCATATGGATTTCATGTAATATACAGTTAATTATATTGATTATTTTAATACTAACATTTTAACTCACAAATAGCTCATTAAGTAAAATTAGACTCAATTTGTTGTAATTAAACTTTTATCGCTATTTTTCTCAAATATTGTTTTATTCGTAGAAAACTATATTTTATTTATAAGATATTAAATCATGTTTATATCACTCGTATGTCTCGCCATAACTATCTAAACAGTATATCAATAGATTGGGTGCGGATATGAGAGCACATTATTTTCGAGATCATTCAAAGCCTGAGTTTTTTTTATAAAAAAGTTCATTTCCATTTCAAATATTTTGTTATCATAGATGGAAACGACAAAATTTTTGAACAATATCATGCTCTCTCTCTCTCTCTCTCTCTCCTAAATGTGTATATTTTTATTGATTTTGAACAAAACGATTCTTTTTAAAAGTTTTAATAATAATATATATCTTAAGAAACAAATGTGTTTTTTGCAGTTATATTTCCAGTGCTTACGTTTGTGAAAATAATATATATCTTTGATTTTCATTTTTACTGTTACCCAATCTATCCATTCATTCAATACATTTGTTATATTTTTTGTATCATTTTTTGATATTAAAATTTTCGCCTTAAATAAGCTTTAGAATTGAAATAAAGGCAGTTTTTTGTTACTAATACTTTCGCATTATTTGTATAATTTATTTTGCATTTGTATTCACATGTGAGAAAATATTTGAAGAATAGGCTGTTATTAATGAGCTAAACGTATACAGAAATACAGTACTGTATATATAATATAAATATTATATACCGTAC
Source organism: Oppiella nova (assembly GCA_905397405.1). Classification (NCBI taxonomy): domain Eukaryota; kingdom Metazoa; phylum Arthropoda; class Arachnida; order Sarcoptiformes; family Oppiidae; genus Oppiella; species Oppiella nova. Next base: position 15,351 of record CAJPVJ010001347.1, on the reverse strand, counting down.
AGCGATATGCATAATGTATTAGATATACTAAAAGTAAAGTTTTAAATATTTTATGTAATAATTTTGAGGGGAAACTGAAACATAAATTGGGAGTTTGTGTTGATTCACACAACTACTGTATCCCTACATAAGTAAACAATATATTCACCCAAAAACAAACTCATCATTGACTACCTGTATATATCGTATACAGAATACTCTCTCTCTCTCTCTCTCTCTCTCTCCCCTAAATGTGTATATTTTTATTGATTTTGAACAAAACGATTCTTTTTAAAAGTTTTAATAATAATATATATCTTAAGAAACAAATGTGCTTTTTGCAGTTATATTTCCAGTGCTTACGTTTGTGAAAATAATATATATCTTTGATTTTCATTTTTACTGTTACCCAATCTATCCATTGATTCAATACATTTGTTATATTTTTTGTATCATTTTTTCATATTAAAATTTTCGCCTTAAATAAGCTTTAGAATTGAAATAAAGGCAGTTTTTTTGTTAATAATACTTTCGCATTATTTGTATAATTTATTTTGCATTTGTATTCACATGTGAGAAAATATTTCAAGAATAGGCTGTTATTAATGAGCTAAACGTATACAGAAATACAGAACTGTATATATAATATTATATACCGTACAGCGATATGCATAATGTATTAGATATACTAAAAGTAAAGTTTTAAATATTTTATGTAATAATTTTGAGGGCAAACTGAAACATAAATTGGGAGTTTGTGTTGATTCACACAACTACTGTATCCCTTCATAAGTAAACAATATATTCACCCGAAAACAAACTCATCATTGACTACCTGTATATATCGTATACAGAATACTAATACAGAATATTCTGTTTGTATACATGAGTGTAGTATCTGTAAGTTCAATGCTTTATTAAAATATGCCATATATAAAATGTTTACAAAAAACTGCAAATTATCTATTATTTATACATAAAAATGTATATACACTTGTATTATATGATAAATAATCAATTTTTTATTTCTCATCCAGACATGTATTTATTTAAATTTCTTTTGTTTTTATTTAATCTAATAATATATATGTTTTGTCTGAATATAAATATCTAAAAGATTTTCAAAAAGACAAGATAATAGTGTTTTTTAAAGTGAATTTCTTTAAGAGCCTGTTTTGTCACAAATATATATGTGTCTATTAAATATTGAATTAACATAAAATAATATACAAAAACACAACATTTTTTATTATATTCACAGTAAGGGGTTATAAATCATAAAACTACAAAACTGAATCCATTTATTAATGTGATGTTTTTATTTATATGTTTTATTTGACACGACTATATACTTGCATGGCATACAACTCAATTGAAATGCTTACTGGTTAGCAAATATTTCAAAATGAAATATATCCAGTTTAAAGAATTCAGTCTCTCTCTCTCTCTCTCTCTCTCCCTCTCTCTCTCCCTCTCTCCCTCTCTCCCTCTCTCCCTCTCTCCCTCTCCCTCTCTCTCTCTCTCTCTCTCTCTCACTCTCTCAATCCAAAACCTATCACTTATTTTAAGCTCCTACAGTTTAGGCTATTGTTATACTATATACTATAGCATTATGAATTTAATATGTTATAATTTTATTATTTATAGTTTATTTACTGGATGGAAAAATGCCGATTTTTTAGTTTTACTCACAGTAGATAATTGTAATAAAATATAATTTATAATCTCCATATAAATCATAGCTTTTATAGCTTTCCGCGTAATTATTTGCATTTTTATTAGCGATTATTGGAGAATGTGTTCAAAACAGATGACACAATGATTTTTACCATCATCTCTATAGGCATTATACAAATTGAGGCAATAATTAGAAACAAAAGTCTTTACTTTCTTAATATAAGTCACAAAACGATTGCGTATTTTAATCGCACTTAAAATAAAAAACATTTCAAACGATACAATGAAACAAATGCCGTGTATTTAGTATTAGCGACTTATCTCTGGAGAAATTTGCTAAATAAATATTGACGACTTCACTCAAATGTTTTGTCTTTTCAATTCCCATATAATTATCTTTTCTATCAATTCTTAAACAATTGTATTTTTAGACTTAATTTCTATTTAATAATCAGACTTAAGATATCACTGTTTCTCTCAGTGCTATTATACGGGAATTTAATGAGAATTTTCTTTTATCTGTCGGTGCTGTTTGCACTGGTAGTACTGTATAAATACTATTGTATTACACTATTGTATACTATTACAATTTGATATGCAAACAAATCGATAAATAATTTTTAATTAAAAATCGTGTCCGCGTTATATCCATGTGTGTGAACACCAAAATGCTTTTTACCATTCATTGATTGGTTTTGAATAAAAAAAATAAATTTATATAAATATATTTACAAACGAAATGTCGGAATCAGACAAAGAAAACGGCACTAAAAGCAGAGAAATGATTGGAATTTCGTATTTTATATTTAAAAATATCACTCAATTTCTACCTGAAAAGCATTTTCCAAATTAGATTTCCCGTCCAATTCCTTTGAGTCGATTTTGAAAAATATTTTAATTCATGGCTTTACATATACTGTCGTATAATACATATCAACAAAAATACGGCGATTCCTATCATTCATTGCGAATATATCTATAAGTGAAATGAAAAATTAAAATTTCATTTCCGACAAAATTCCTGGCTAATACATTAGCTGTGAATTATAAACAGTAATGTACAGAATTTTTCCACATATCCGTGTATATCATATATGAATTTCTATATATATATATAACATATACAGAATATTCTGTTCAATGATATACATTTATACAATACCAAAGTATATTGATATGATATTAAATATTTGTGACTTTTGGTTCATTTTGATTAATAGTTATATTTTGTTTAGTCGATTAGCGTTTAATCTAAAAGGCATTCAATGATAGGATGGGTTTTGGCGAATCATTTGGTCATTCATTGCCTCCGAAAATACTACTGAAGTCTCTCTCCATTGCGATGACTGATAACTAGAGACTGAAAATGTTTGAGAGAACAGAATATACAGAATATTCTTGTATTGCATTCCTTAATCTTCGCGAGTAATGCCTTTTATTGATCGCTTCATACACTTCACTGGAAACTACAGAAACCTTAATCTTAAATAAAAAGCAATTCATTCAATGCATGTCTCAAATTGTGAGACTAAATATCGGATATATGATTGTTTTACGTTCACATTATTTAACTCGGATGATACATTTGATTTGTATTAACTATTTTTTCAAACCAATTGATTTGTAATAAACTAAAGAATTTATGATTAATTTCATACCAAATGTACGGGACTTTAGCACCAATGCCCGTGTTATGTGTTTTGCGATTAATAGGAATTCCTCAAACAACTCATCAAATATTACATCAAAGACTTTTAGTTTTATTTTTTGTGTCGCTGAATATAATTATTAATATATTGTTAATGATTGATATGTTTAACGACAAGATTCGTGTGAAAAATGAATATAATTTATTTTTAATGATAAAATATATTGCCATACTAAGCAAATATAATATATAAGCCTAAATGGTATTGTCAATGCATTGTACGGTATATGAAATGTATTGTACAGTATATCACATGTATTGTACGGTATATGAAATGTATTGTATATATCGTACAGTAATGAAAGGCTTGAGAATTAGTCTCAAAACAGAGCAGACATTCATTTATTAATTTGGTTCACTGTATAAGAGACCCGAAAACTTATAGCAATGGTCCGCACATATTGATTGAATTGACAAAAATTATTAGTCAGGAGATTAAATAAGTAAATGCAATGTTGGGCTCAATTAGTATTGTACTCTATTTTAGTTGAATAACCTTTTTCCTTTCATATTAAGACATATTCTATTAACTTATATCTAATATTGTTTAATAATAACCAACATTAATACGATATTAAGCTCAAGATTATTATTAAAGTGTTTAGTCAACTAGTTTTAGGTGCAATTATAAGTAGTAAAATGTTGTAAATATATTAATTGAATACATTTAAAAGTTAAAATGGTTTGTAGTAAAACTAATAAATTAGTAAATTTTTATTATTATTAATTTAAATTATTATGGTTTAAATTATATTTATTATATAAAAATTGATATTTGTATGATCTGTATATTGTGTAACAAAATTTTGTACATAGTTTATAAAGTGGAAACATGTTATACAATGTGAATTATTAAATATTTGTTTAATATATTTATATTACAAATAGTATGAGACTCTTTTCAATTTACTCTGATTATAAGGAAATTCCTGGTAATCGTTGAAAACATGTGAACATTTGTATCTCTAAATCAGATTCTTTGCTCTAAACCCTAAAAACATTTGTTGTCAGAAAAAATATATATTCACAGAAATTGCATAAAATATTCAGAATATTATTACATATTATTATTATTTTTGTTGTCGTCAAAGAATTTTGGTTTTGATTAAGTTTTATTCAAATGACATATAACTGAAAAATCTTGTTAGTCTTGTAAACATTTTCACTACTCGTATGCATACAAAATGAATTGAAAAAACTATATTAATTTAGAGATTCAAAGGCAAAATGCAAACTAAAGCTAAAAGAAGATTAATTATTTTAATATACTCTTTGTACACAACCATACAGTCTCTCTCTCTCTCTCTCTCTCGCCAAACCGTTTTTGAAGGGCTATCCATACACTCATTCACTCACTCTCTCTCTCTCTTCCCTCTCTCTCTCTCTCTCTCTCTCTCTCTCGCCCTCTCTCTCTCTCTCTCTCTCTCTCTCTGGTATTTTAATTAATTTAGTTATTCTATTAATAAAAAGCCTATAAAGCGGTTAATGAAGAAATTGAAGCAAAAAACTAATCAATTGACAGTTCATTCATATTTTGCATAATATATTCAGCTAATATAAAACAGATTAAAAGGTTTCTAATAATTGGTTTTTTATAAAACTTCTTTTGAATTAAGGGTTTTAAGTAATTTGCAAATCAAATAGTAGTTTATCGTATTTATTAGTGTTAAATACTTACTTTCATTATAGTTTGCATAATAAAAAGGCGGAAATCAGACTGAGTGGTGGTGTCGACCATAGAGACAGTGTGTGTGCCGTATATAATAACTTATACTACAATAGAGTTGGTGTCGATGCCTATTCTCAGTCACTACTCAATCACTCACTTTCATAATCACTTCATTATATTTGTGTAGCGAGTATTGAAACCCGACTTTAATTAAGTCCTTTAGAATACAAGAGATTGTGAGGACTTATAAAGTTTTGTGTAAATGTTTTGGCAGTGAGTGTGTGTGTGTGTGTGTGTGAGAGAGAGAGAGAGAGAGAGAGTGAGTGAATGAGTGTATGGATAGCCCTTCAAAAACGGTTTGGCGAGAGAGAGAGAGAGAGAGAGAAGGCTAAAGAATTAATGGCACTCATGTCCTATGCATTGCAATCAAAATGAGAGTCTGTCCTCATTTAATCCCAAAACAAAATCTTTGCTGACATTAAAAGATTTAGGAGACGAGTGAAGCAAAAATAATTTTTTGTTGTTTTACTCAATTCCTTAAAGTCTGTGCCATAGACTCTATGCTATAGTTTCCAAGTATTAACTCATACTTTAAATCCTTTTCGAAATGAAATTTAGGATTTTTTTGCCTACTTTTAACTCAATTATGAAATGAAATGAGACTTTTCTATTGAATAATACTTTTTTAAAACAAATTATAACATAAACTCAAGATTTTTATTATTATTATCTATGCTTTAGCCATAAATTTTTTCGTTGCATTAAAATTAATCAATTTTTAAAACTTTATTTTAATGACTTGTTTAGTGTATGCGTTTGCTCTCAAAATTGCAGTCTTGAAATAATCAATATTTTATTTTTTATGAAACTATTAAACTTTTTTACATTTAATGAACAACTCATGCAAATAATGGCAAACATTATTCAAATCCTTCTGTTTTATAATTATATAGAGAGAGAGAGAGAGAGAGAGAGACACCGAATACTAGTCGAGGCATAGGAATACCAAATTAGATACTATTTGACTGTTGGCTACCAAATGTAAACTTAAATTAAAAACACAATCACACAATTGATTTAATTGACAAATAAGTTGTTGATAGTAAATAAATTTCCCAAGTAATAATGTAATAATGTATTAACATAGTGATAAATATTTTATTTCATCTGTGTAACTTTGAATATATTGAACATTTGAAAGCTTTAGAGTAAAATATTTTACAATATATTAATACTTTGCGATCATATTCAGTCGATTTTTAAGATCTAAGATTTACCTGAACTTTATATATCTCTCATAACTAGACATGATTTGAGAGATAATCCTAAAAATACAAACTCATCGCAAATACATTCTCGAGTTTTTTTGAGAGAAATAAGTTTTTAGATGAAAATATTGAATAAGACGACTGTAGTAGTAGAAGTAGTGGGAACAGTAGTATTTGGTGGTGGATGCCGGTGCGATCGATGTGTGTGTGAATAAAAGACAGTATCGCACATACAGTACAGTACAGTAGTGCACAGTTAGAGCAAACACAGTGTATGTTCAGTGATAGGCAATAGGAGTGTGGAGTCTGTGCTATGGAATGGGAGTTCAGAGACTTTCGGCTCAGAGAGATGGTTACAATCATAGGCACAGCATATCTGCCAGTGTTGGGCACCGTTAGTCTCTGCGAGCATCACAAACAGTGAGCACCAGTTAATTGCATAGCAATGGTATAGCAATGGTTTCGAAGTTGTAGTGCTCTCTCACTCACTCTCCCACACACTGTAAGCCCTCTGAACATCACTATTACTGCTGTGTTCTAAACGCTCGCAGCGAAAGCACTGGTAGTTTGTACTCTACTTGTGTTTAATGTTTATTAATAAAAACTTTTCTTTCACTCACAGCCACAGACTTGTGTGATAATAAACAATTGATTGTATGAGTGTTAGATGTGTACAAAAATTATCTCTCTCAACTTTTTCATTATTAAATGCTAACACTTTAGCTGTGAGTGTATATAATAAATATTATGTATATATATGTATGTATATATATTATATGTGTTTAATGTGTTTAACGCGTTTTCAACTCATTTTAAAGCGGCGAATATTATATTGAATAAAAAACAAATCTTGTCGTATATATAAATTTATATATCTGTACGCAAAACCACTTTTATCTCTTAACCACTTAGTTATACTCAAGAATGTAATTCAGTTATGAATGCAATTTGTATGAATAAAATCGTGTGCTGATACGATTTGTAATTTAAAACTTTGCCAAAACTATTATCGATATTTCATTTTCAACTCATATATATAATATATAAATTTTTCCCGGGTGTAAAGTGTATATTATAAATATTATTCACCATGAATTGCAATCATTGTATACTATTATTGGCATACGTTTCCAACAGATTCTTATGATACTTACGATTGTATCTCATTATTGACAGCAAGATTGTTTTGTGTGTAAAGTTTTTTCAGCATCACTCGTATGTCATTAGGAAAATTGGATTAATTGGTAAATAATTCACTTTTTATTGTTATTAATGTGTTTTCTCTGTTACTCTTTTATTAAGAAATTAATTTTTTAAGATAAGAATAACTCGTTTTCATACCATATTTCATGCAATAATATCGCATAAGAATTCATATTATAATACCAGTAATACTATGGGTGTGAGAAACGCATCAATCATTACTTATTTGATTAGACTTTCAACTTATCTAACATTTGCCACAAAGATATTACATATAAGAGAAAAAACTACTATTATATGAGTTGCGAGCTCTCTGTTGGAAAATTTGCTCCTAAAATATTAAACATATAAACAATTTCTATGTTTTATTTCTCTCTCCGCAATACTTTTGCTTTCATTTTTGATGTGAATATTTTGTTTTGCATTTAAATAAATAAGTGATGAAAATGGAGAACAAGAATTAATGTTTCACACGAAATATCATGTATTTAAATGTGTAATATAAATATAGCAAAAATAATAAAAACTTTGGCATTAAACTTGTTTCTATAGATTATATTAATATGTGTTTGTTGGCGACACAAGATTTAAAACTTATGAATTGTAATCAATTATTTAGAAAAAGTTTAATATCTATATAGAGAAATGAAAAATAAATAAAAATGTCTCTGATGGAGTGGTCTATCATATTAGGTTTAGTCGCTCAGACATACAGCCCTTACAGCCCTATGAAAAGGTCGCCAAATTATGCGATCAATTCTTTCGCGAACCAAAAAACACTAAATATATATACAGTATATACTGGTGTGTAGTATAAAGTGGCAGAGGATTGGGAGCTAATGTTATATTGAAATCACAATCTGCTGACGAAAACATTCACTAAAATATTTATCACTTAATTCCTGTGATTTAAACGAATGAACGCCAAAAACATCGAGAGAGAGAGAGAGAGAGAGAGAGAGAGAGAGAGAGAGTTCAATGGTTTGAAAATAGATTTAAGATCGTCTAAAAAATCTTTTTATTTGCTTAAAAATCGTTAAATATTTGTAAAATGCTCACCAAAAGTGACATCCGATTCTCTGGAAAAAGTACTAGGCTTACATCAATTATTTATATCTCAGATTGAAGTTATTTATTTATTTATTCCACTTTCAAAATCACTACTTAATGTTCACCATCACTATACCAAATAAATTAATATTAGAAACGAAAGCTATACTTTCATTGAAAAGTTTTATATAAAAAAATCAATTTTTAAAATTAACAAAAATGCATTTAATTGCTGTTCATAAACGTGTGTATAATTCAGTGGACTGTTAACAGTATAATATACGACACAATAAGTAAGAACTGAATAAATCACGAAATAATACTCGAGTAATAGTATGTCTATTAAGTGTACAGAAAAGTGTCATTAATTTTTTATATATTACTAAACACTAAATGTTTTTTATCTGAAACTCTCATTCAATTTCTGGTAAATAATAAGTGGTGTAATCAAGTTGTTTGGGATTAAAAGCTCACAAATTACCCCAGAAAGTACTAGTCTCTTAAGAAATATAAGGGATTCATAATACGGGAGTAGATAACGAAAATTTATATTGAATTGTCATTAATAGCAGACATTAGCGAAAATGGTTTATAATATAAGGAAATGGGTGACAGTTAGGGAGTGTGTGTTTGGCTGTCCCCTCAGTTACTGTAAGAATATAGGGGGTGGCAGAGGAGAAGGCATCTGAAAATTGTTATCAACTGTTATATAAGTGAATGTAAAAACACGTCAAATGAAAAAAATATATTTCATCCCATGATTACTATACTGGGAGTCGAGTGGATAGGATGAGAGTGAGTGCAGTCCTGAAAGAGTAGACAAAAGGGAAGTGCGAGAGAGAGAGAGAGAGAGAGAGAGTGGGTGGGTGAGTGAGTGAGAGAGAGAGAGAGAGAGAATGAAAAATAATTACTAGTTTTATATTTATATTGTATTAAATACTCTCTAACTCTTTATAATCCAAATTATTTTCTCTCTTTTCGTTTATATATTTCTAAAATTAAAACCATATTTTTATTAATATAATTATAAACAAATGTCATTGATTTTTGAATGCTAAATATGTATCCAGTGTTTAACATATTAAACATCGAAAATTTAACCATTCAGTCGAGTGTTAAAAATTTAATTTCAAAAAATGTATGTTGATTTTGAATAAACTGCTAAACTGTTAACGCACTCTAACATAGGGAGAGTACTACTGATTACTACAAAACACTGTAACGAATGGTATGATAAACTCATATAAAGTTTATATAACAGAGTGTTCACTACTTTAATACACTCTTTGATATAATATAAACTTTTTCTCTCGCTGTACACGTTATACAATAGTGTAGAGAAAATGGTGTAAATGTTAAATGTTTGGAGTCAATGAAGCGACGGGTCATTTGTGTGGCAGATAAATGGTATCTTCACTGATGTGTCGCGCGAGGGCTAAAAGCTGTCAAACCATTTCTTCGTACAGTCTCTCTCTCTCTCTC
>CAJPVJ010001346.1:0-13948 GCA_905397405.1 Oppiella nova | reverse complement strand
AAAATATTTAATATAACTAATAGTGGGTTTGAGAGCATCGTTGAACTGAAACTAAAATAATTCATGCAATTGCCATACATTTATCATACTTTCCATTAGATATTAAAAATGATTAATTCAATTAAAGTAAAACATTTTAATTATTAATTATATTTAGAGTCAATTAATATAATTGATAGCAATTAACGAATCTGTTGTGAATGAGTGCAGGACTGAAGTAAACCATAAACTAAATGAATTGTTGATCGAAATAATCAAATAAACATTAATAGAGTGTGTTTTGTATCGATAATTGTTTTTCTAACGCATTGTTGTATATGTATTGTAAATGCGTTGCCCTTAAAGCACACTCACCTGCACTACACGGCAACACAACTCCATTCACTTGACATGCATTACACTCTGAGCCGGGAATTAGTGTTTGTATTGAATAGTCCCTCAAATCCATAAAATCCATCAAAAGCTGATTTAAAAAACTTATTTTTTCATAAATATTTGTATTTAACACCTTTGCTATCGTATAAATAATATATTTGTAAAATAATAATAATAAATAATACAAATAATTGTATGACATATAAATAATAATAACTAATGTTATCGGCAAAAACAACTGGTTTATAAACTGACAGACATGACATTTATGGCGTTCACTATTATAGAGACATTTTTCTCAAATATCATCTCTTTTGAAACTATTGTGTATTTTCTTAACTTGAAATATTTCTTCAGCAGTAAAAGAAGTGAGTATTTTATATTATAAAAAAGTTGACTTGTCTCGAAATTTTAAAAATATCGGAAAGGTAAGTAAGGTTAATTTACATAACAACCGAGTGTTTATCTCTACAGAGTGTATGGAGCCGTTCGCTGCGATTCTGTCGTTAAATTCCCATCGGTTTCCTCTCAACCTCTCAAATGTTATGTGAATTAAGAGACAAAAATTTATTCCAAAAGTAATTCACGAAAATAGTAGTGCTTTTAATAATAAATCTCAAACGTGATTCTGTCGTTAAATTCCCATCGGTTTCCTCTCAACCTCTCAAATGTTATGTGAATTAAGAGACAAAAATTTATTCCAAAAGTAATTCACGAAAATAGTAGTGCTTTTAATAATAAATCTCAAACGTATCCCAAAACTCGTTGTTAAGTTTTGCTTTGAGTTCCGATGCGCTTAACTCAACGGCACAGACATAGACATCATTGTCATCACAAAGTGATGTGATTTTCAATTCACTTCAGAAGTCATTCGTGTGTTTTGAGGCCTCATTGGAGACTAACTTTTAATTCAGAGCTCAATAAAAAATGATTACAAATGTGAGCCATTTATTTGACTTTTAATTTGGTTTTATGTGAAATAAAATCATCGGATGTTTAGACCATATTTTTTACTCAATTGTAAATAATGCCTTTTATTTGTGTAAACGTAAACACTATATTGCATTTATCATTTTAAATATTTTCGACTAACATTAAATTTATAAATAATATGAAATCAATTTTTTGAGTTGATAACAAATTGTGATTATATAAGAATTTATTGTAACTTAACAATATTAAGTTACTAATACATTGATTGTTTTCACGGACAAATTTAAAAAGTAATATTTATATGCAAATGAATTAAACTTCAGTACAAACTCGACAATTGTTTACAATATAGCGATGTTTTAATGGTTTTTTGTAATTTCAGTCAAATTAGACGGGCGTCGAGAGTATTGTGAGATTTTATGTTAAAACAGAGACAAAAAAAATTGAAACACAAGTAAGTGAAGTGTAATTCCCGAATATGTCGACACAATTGAGCCTTTTATTTATATCCAAATGTAACTCACAGGGGATATACCTATCAATACTCCAAACTATTGAATCGCGAGAAAATAGTCAAATGAAAAACTTTTAGTTTAATTAAATTTCTTTTCCAAATATTATATACTTTATATTAAATTAAAATATTTTTCTGTATTCAATATTAATAAAGAATTAGAAGTTAATATTTTATGCAAATATTTTTATTTATAGTTTAATTTGAATTGTACCAAGGTTTCAATGTTTAATTTATTACTAATTAATTATTATTTATTATATTTTCTAGTTAAAAATAGTGTCAGTGACAAATACAGTATAATATTTATTTAAGTAACAAATGAATCAATTCTTTCAAACATTACAAAAACAAACCAAATGATTGTCGATTTGTGTGAAACAGTATCTCTATCTCACACCTAATTTGATGTCATACCAGTGCTTTTATCTCATTTAAATGAAAAACATTTTCATTCATAAGATCTCATATCAAACATACAGTGCAAATAAAAGTTTTGAATAATTTGAAAAATACATATTATTTTCTAAGTTTTAATTATTTTCTTCAAATGAAAATATAAAAGAGTTGTTTGCATAAGATTTTAACTTATTTCTTTGAGAAATTTCTATGTTTTATATTGTTTAATATTTGTTGGAAATTTCAAAAATATAACATTTTTAGTTCTTCAGAATGTATAATATTTTTATTTTAAATATGAAATGAAAGTAAGAATATTAAAAAATTAAAATTTTATGCGTGTTTTGTATATTAAAACAAAAAAGCATGAACATGGAAAACAAATTTAATTCGATATTTACATGATTAAATGACCAATATAAATGACCAAAATGTTTGTTCAATACAAAAACTATTTTGCAATAGTTGTAATATTTATATTAAATTCAATCTCCAATTTTATACAGTATATAAACATAAAAAATTCAAATATCTATATGCCAATAATAAAGAAAATTTTAATTAACAACATTTGATTGGAAAAACTTTCTATTACAAATGAAAATGAAAATGTTGTGTGTATAATAAAAATAAAAAATGAAAAAAGTTTCATTAAATAATTTAGCAAAAAATGTCGGCACAGAATAGGAAGGAAATAAAAAGTATGGGTTAGCGTCACATCTATTCATCAATTTAGGCGAAGGGAAGGGAGAAAGTGTAGGAAAAAGTCTTTATATAACACAAAAAATGTTGTAAATGTTGGCAACAATTAAAGTTAATGCTTAAGAAAACAATATGTCCTGTCATGCCATTCATCGCTCAGATTAGGCTTTTGTCTCATAGATAAAACATTTTGAATATTTATAATAACTTTTTATTTACGGATATTCATGGACTTTCACTAATGATAAAAACGAGTCTCTTTTGACTAATAAATTAGATTCTTTTAAAAATATGATTATTTTATGTAAAAGTAGTTCAGTTTGGGTAAATATTTGTTTTAATTAATTTGTTTGTTTTTTATAAGTAAAATTAATTGAAAGTTTCAAATTTCAAACAATATTATATTTTTCTTATGTTTGAATGCAATACCTTTAGTTTTATGGCCTATTTTTTATAATATTTTAGTATTGATTTTATTTAATAATAATTTCACTTATATGCAACACAGTATAAACAGTATAAAGTTATAGTAGAGGGTTATGATAAAAATAGATATTCAAATTACTAGTTATTTAAATAAACTGGAAACTTTCTCAAATATGGATGTTAATTATATGAAAAACTCATACGATTTTATTGTATACATTTGCATGGATGCCATAAAATTAGACATTGTGTCAAAAATCGATTAAACAGTTGAATGATATATAAAAGTAAAAATATTGACTCTAAGAATAAATTCATTTAATATGACTAAAGAAAAGCTACAAATATTTAACGCCATTCTCTCTGTCATTCACTTATAATATGTGAATATTATTCAAATAATGGTTTTATTTTCAAGATAATAGTTGTGTATCATTAACGCAAAACTGCACACAATTCATAGCAATTTGTGAATGCATTAACCGTATGCCTTCACCTAATATGAAAATTTTTCAGCTTTAACTCGTAGTCATTGTTACCCCAAAACCCAAGTTTTTATTTCTCACTTCTCTTTCTCCACTAATTCTGACAATAGAGAGGATTCTTAAGTGTAAACCTATTTTAGATTCAATAATAAAAGAACTTTGAAAATGGATGAGAGAAGCAATTCAAACGGACACTTACTCTACTCGTTAGAGAACAGCTCCCTTTCCCAACAAATATGGTTCACAATATCCATAGACAGTACAATATATAGATCGACATCATCTTTAACAGTACGTTGAATACAATATGAGACAATTCGCTCATTCATTCGTTTGCTATCATATAATAATAGGAATTGAGTCGAGACTCGAGTCGTGCAAACATTGTATGTATGAATGTATGAGAATAGAAAGTGAACGCAAAGTGTGTTAAGTTATGTCACAAACTCCATCACTATTGCATTGCATACAGTATTTGGAAAAATAAATTAAATTGATTTCATGTGAAAGACGAATACAGTTGACAACTATTTAATCCCCGATTTATGCACTCCTTTTGTTATTCTTCATAATATATGATATCATATTTTTATAATAACATAAATACTATGAGATGAGGATATAAAAAGTGTGAATACAAACAAGTTTTGAGACGAAAACCACACATTTGTCGGTTGTCTGGTGTGTAGTGCGTGATGTGATTGGCCAACACAGGCCGTCAGATACTGTATGACTGAGTGATGACAGTGAGGCACAGACTGCGAGACACATCCATCCAAAAGACTACAAACATTTCATGAATTCTAATCAATTGATGTAATTCTTTAAAACCATTCTCTTCTACACGAATACATGTCTTACTGTATATTCAGTGAGTTTCTCGTCATTTCATGCCATCACTGTTTTGGTCTTAAATTCAATTCAACTCTCTTTTTAGAGAGAAATTTCTGACTCCGAGACTGAAAGGCAATCGAGAATTGCATTTATCGATCATCGCATTCATCAGCCGTGAGGTTATGAGTTATTCTTATAGCCATTAAAGTGAAAGTTTTGCAGTTTTGCAGTCACTTTCTATTTCACGTCCAACTAATTCAGTCTCACTTTTTTTGTTTACCATTCAATTGATTCCTAATTGCGAGTAATGCAAGTACTGGAAGACGTGATTTCGTTTTAAACAACATTTCAAATCTTTAATTCAACTTTCAATTCATTTATGTTAACAGAAATTATAACAATCTCTTCACTACACATTAAATATATACAATAGTGGATGTCAAATGTCATACAATTCAGTACTTTATTTAATACATTTCACGATAAATAAAATTCTTTAAATTCTTACTCTTTTTGCGGAGATTTTTTTTGTTATTTATTTTTAATACCTTTTTTCTTACTTTAGGTTTAAATTGTTAAAAATGTGAAACAATTGTTAAAATTTTTATTTAGTCTCAAATCGACTGATGTCTGTCTGAACGTTGCAATTATTTTAAATATTTGCGAAAAATTGATAAAAATTCATTTTGAAGTATAAAAAAGTAAATTTTATTATGCATTACGGAAACAATTTTATATTTGAATATAAATTATGTATTTTAAGCATTCATTAGATTATAAAAATGACGTGAAGTCAGTGTATGACATACACTGTATGTTATGCCAGCAAAATGAATGATTCGTTTGTTAATCTAATTAACATTTATCAACAATAATAAATAAATAAATATTAAATTTGTAAAACAAATATAAGTTAATATTAAATTAGTGAAAATGTTTGTCACAAAAATGCAGTGCAAAACAGACAAAAAATACAAATCTAATGGTATTTTAAGAACAATTTGAGCCATTAATTAATTATTTTAACGGCAAAAGGGATTTTGATTAATTTGATTGTGAATGGCCACTGGGTTTTGTATGCGTGTGTAATACCAGTGAAGCATTACATTTCGATTACTTTTCTCGTATAATACCATGTTTTGCATTGTATTTTACAAAACCGTTAAGGTTTGCCATAAATAATAAATAGTAGAAAATTAAATTTCAAGTTTGCATTGGCTTTTGGTTGGCCCCATACCGGGGCTCACCTCTGAATTAAGATGGTATTAGTATGGAGTCTTAAAACTTCTTTTTAAAGAATACTATATTATAAATCAAATAAAAAATATATTAAATATATGGGAAAATGCAGAGATTTATTATACCATTGAATGACACAATTTTCTCATTCAAAAGATATTCTGAAAAGAGTTTTTTAATAATAATAAATATTATTTAAATTTTGTCGAGAAAGCATTTTTGTTTGTTTGCATTGCTATACAGTCTCTTAAATATGATATTTGATTTGAAAAGAACTGATGATTTAGTATATATTTAATCGATTTATTGCACAAACAGATAGAGATAGGGAGAGAAGTGCGTGGAAATCAAATACCTGTGCAACGATTACAAATGCCTTAACTATAATGCCTTAACTATAATGCATCCAATTGTAAAACATTGAGTTATGAGAACTACATATGAGGTTATGAGTGATATCTAATAATATCATACATTTCTACATTTCAATGCAAACCTCCATTTTATTAAGACTTAAGCCAATATAATATGAGTTGAGTGGAGAGCACAGGCATTAAGTGGATTCATCTATAATAACCTAATACTCTGGTAATAGTATAGCAATCCGAAGCCCATTACTCGTCATATAACTGGTGTACCCACCGAACGAACACCAAATGATTTTGCACACGAATCGACCCAAAAATTATAATCTAAATCAGCAAAAGTAGGCAAAAGTAGGCAAAAGTAGGCAAAAGCAACCAAAAGCAACCAAAAGCAACCAAAAGATGCCTCAACTCCTATGCCATCGCGTGTTTGCTGTCCATCTCATGCCAGGGCTTATCCATCCTTTTCATACCATAGGATAGCATACGATAGAGCTCTCCATTGCTTTCTATTTAGCAATTGTTTCTCATTTAACTTATACTGCTATTCAGTGCACAGTATATATGAAACTCATTGAGAGCTAAACCAATGAATAAATGAGGGATTAATGTCTCGGAATAAATATTAATGATTAGGGATTTCTCATAATTTTTATTATTTTAAACTTATATTTAAATGAGTTTGTTATCTAAATTTGTTTTTCTCTTTTATTATTTAAATACATTTTGTGTAAAACTATTTTGCGTGCAATTGAGTCAATGAGGGAAACATTTTTAATGAGCACTCAGTTGTCTAATACAGAGCTCAGACCTTAGTTAATATATAGTTGACATCACATCTCATTTAAGTGTATAAAACTAGAATTAATTATTAAAAACTAAACACTCAATAATTCATTGTATTTGACTCCTATTTTAAATTCAATTTTTACACAATTATAGGTAAACAGACATTAATTAAATATTATTTTATTCATTCTTGTGATCCAGTTCAGTCTAGACACAATTGTCAATACAATTCAAATAATCTTCACTTGTATTTCATAGACAATATCGCATGATATGACTAAATGTTTGACAAGAAACTCAAATTCTGTATTATGTTATATACAATTAAATATTAATACAAACTTCAAGAGCAATGAATACGATAGAATCTATGTAAATATGTTATAATCAATATTATATTATATAAATTCTATTTATTATGGCAATTATTTGTAATTTTATTTTTAGGTTAGATAAATTTAATGTAACTTATGGTTATTTAAACACTTTTATTTGCATATGATTCTTTAGCCAGTATTATGAATCTACATAACGAAACCACTAATTAATTATTTAGATTCCATTGATTTACATATTCTCTGAATAGTTATCAATATATGAAAACAAATGAATTATATATAAGTATCAGATAATTAGTATTTCTAACACATATTACACGTGGATAAAATTAACTTTCTAAAAATTAACTTTTACTTTAAATAGTACAAAATAAATGGCAAATTGATTTATTTAATATTTTATTTGATATGACATTCATATATTGTTAATCTTAATTTTATTTAATATTTATTATTAACTTTTTAAACAATTTAAAGAAAATTTATTTACATAAGACACTGTACCGTATGTATAGAGAATCAAATTAATTCTCAATTATAATTAAATACAATGTAATTAAAACTGATAAATATATATCCACGTGTATATAAATGTATATTGCAAATTTATTCTGGACATAAAATTGGTAAAAATTTATTAAATCACTCATTTAAAAACTTATACAATTTTATGGATTATTGCATTACAGTATAATTTATTTGAGACTTTGCGTCACTTATTGTGAGATGAGTTTTTTATCAATTTCTTAAAACATCAATAAATTAAGTTATTTATCTCTGGCACTACCTCTTAGTAGTTAGTAATTGAATGCAATTTTTCAAAGTATCGCTTCTTTAAGTTATTATTAATATTAAAGAGAAAAGATAGAAACGTGTAGTTAAGTAGAAAAGACTTAGTTTTTAAGCTCATGAAAATTGCATTACATTAGTGGCTCACTTATTAACTTATTTAGCAGTATCATTAGTAAAGTGCTTACTTTTAGATGTGGGACTGGGGGTTGTTCACTATTGAGAATTGCCAATTGTAAATGGCCTGGTATTCAATTTTTAGGAATAAATTTTCTAAATATTATTTTATTAATATAGTTGCACATACAGTGCTGTAGTAGTCATACACAGAGAGTACATTCCCTAAAGACACACAAAAATAGTGTATATCTGTTCACATCTTATCGGTTATGATTGTCTACTATTTTTAGAGCATAGCTTTGTATCGAAAATATATGAAATATTTTCGATTCTTTACAGATCTTATCGTTACGTTAGATATACAGTAGATATTAGCAGTTCGTGTGTCGACTTCACTCTACCAGTGCTTTACAACATAAGGGATACCTGTAGGCAATCCTTGTATTTCTATATATTTATTGTAGTGAACCGACTCTATTATCGTGCAATTTATTGCACTATTAAGATGAGTGCAAAAAATAATAGATAAGTAGTGATTAGGCATATGATATGATTTTGGTTGAGATAATGAGGTCAACCTTAACAGCATTTCTCAGTTTTGTTGTGTTGTTTGCCATAAAAGAGCCTATAATTTATCCCACACTCCAAACCCTAACCCAAAGTACTTTTTCTCTCTCTATTGTTATATGTTATGTGAAATCGATCACTAGTCTCAAGAGCTAACTGTGCGAAACACTTTCCAACCAAATATTTAAGGATATGTTTTATTTCAATTATTTCTCATCCAAACAATCCTCTCTCACTCTCTCTCTCTATCTCTCTCTCTCTCTCTCTCTCTCTCTGAGCCAAAAATTGAACATTTAATGAATTTCTATAAGAGATAGAGTTGATTAATGCTATTTAACTCAACAGATAAAGGCTTTTATCAATTTTTTATGTGAATAATCGACAACACCATCGCTGACATTACATCTAATGCACCAGAATTGACTGGAAGGCTCTTTTGGAAATTTATATTATTTATAAGGAACTGGTGTTAGACGTAATAGTCAGTGCTTTTTGTAATACAAATTTTCATAGCCTTTAAGGTCTATTTGATGTGAAGACGTGATCAGCACTTCTAGTCATTCAATGCATACAACAAATATTCAGAGACTAATAACTAGTCCCACATTCAGATGATAACTCAATGCCTGTGCTCTCTATAGACATCTCAACACTTAATTGACTTATGTTTTAACTCTCGACTACACTACCATTATAAAAGTGTTTGGTGTGAACAAAATGTTTAATAATTACTAAATATATTTTTTATCCAAAAGTCAAACTGCTTTCACGCCATCACATCCTTATAGTTCATTCATTCAGTGTCTCAATAATTTAAACCTCAAGAAAGTCTTGTCTTATACGATGTCCACATATATTAATAATTTAATTTGTAATAAATAGAAATACCGTAGAAATCGTATTTGATCTCGTTTACAGAAATATATTACTACAAGAAATAACTTTTATGTTTTATCTATAAATCTTGTTTACATTAAGAAATGATTAGTTAAGCTTTTAATTAAGAAGGAATGTATTATAACTCTATTGAATTGCAGTTTATAGTGCAAAAATAGTCCAACTTTAATATATTTTAATAGAAAATAGAAAATAAAAATAAATATATATATATTGCTACATTTTATATTCCGCTATTCAATCAAATTTCATACAAACTATAACTCAGTCATAGGTTTTGTTCGTCTTTTGTTTTACAATTGAATGAAAAGTTTTGAGAAAACTTTGGCAATTATTCAGAGACTAATAACTAGTCCCACATTCAGATGATAACTCAATGCCTGTGCTCTCTATAGACATCTCAACACTTAATTGACTTATGTTTTAACTCTCGACTACACTACCATTATAAAAGTGTTTTGTGTGAACAAAATGTTTAATAATTACTAAATATATTTTTTATCCAAAAGTCAAACTGCTTTTACGCCATCACATCCTTATAGTTATCCATTCATTCAGTGTCTCAATAATTTAAACCTCAAGAAAGTCTTGTCTTATACGATGTCCACATATATTAATAATTTAATTTGTAATAAATAGAAATACCGTAGGAACGCGTTTTATTTGATCTCGTTTACAAAAATATATTACTACAAGAAATAACTTTTACGTTTTATCTATAAATCTTGTTTACATTAAGAAATGATTAGTTAAGCTTTTAATTAAGAAGGAATGTATTATAACTCTATTGAATTGCAGTTTTATAGTGCAAAAATAGTCCAACTTTAATATATTTTAATAGAAAATAGAAAATAAAAATAAATATATATATATTGCTACATTTTATATTCCGCTATTCAATCAAATTTCATACAAACTATAACTCAGTCATAGGTTTTGTTCGTCTTTTGTTTTACAATTGAATGAAAAGTTTTGAGAAAACTTTGGCAAACATTGTGTTTCGCTTTTGCATTATATTTGGTAAACGTTTTGTTATTCTGTATTCCATTGAGTCATCCAATGAGCCATTCATTCACTCGGCTTCACATGAATCAATATTTTTGAATATTTTGAATAAATAAATATCAAATCCTTACCTTTTTCTCCATCTCGCAAAAGTTGTCTTAAAAGTCATTTTTGAGGCCAACTTATATAAAAAGCCAATCAATAAATCAATTGTCATATCGTCTGTAAAAGTCATATTCAGAAAACACATTCTTATTATACAATTGTTTTTAAGTTGAGTTCAGAAAAATGAGAAATTGAATTTAAAATATAATTTAATTAAAGCCAAGTATAACAAAAAAAATCTTGAAAATAAAAAACAAAAATATCAAATGTTTTAATGTTTTACTAAAATGAAAAAGGAAGTCAACACTTGAATGTAAGGCATTTTAATGAGTTTATCTCATATAAGAGGCTTGGAATCAATTTTAGGGATCATTTTATGCTCAATCAGTTCAGTGTTTGGTTTTGAAGTTTTCAAACATCATTCAAATGACACCAACACTACAGTCAGTGTATTGTCTCTCATTGGAGACCTACTATTGCCTCGACTCTAGTGCTGACTATTTAGTCAAAATGCAAATCATAGACCAAATGATATGTTATTTCGTGTCAAACAGTTTCGGTTCAATAAGTTTCATGACTTTCTAAAAACAACTTTTCAATTCAATAGTTTTATTAATGCTTTGTGTTTTAAAATAAAGTGAAACACTTGAAAATAATAACTATTTTGCATATATTTGCTTATATTTGACTTGTAATTAATCATTACGGCATTTAATCAACAATTTTTCATTAAACTTTATTAATATTTAAAATTATGATGCACAATATTGCTTAAACATTACACAAATTATATAATTTGACAGCAAATAAATTATAAAGAATTTTTTATATTTTTATTTAATTAAATATTTCAAACAAAAACAAATAAAAACTTTCCAATAAATTCATACAATGTGTTTGTGGCATACTTTTGCAAATATGTACTTAATTGTGAGTCTGCGAGGGAATGGGATTATTAGTAGGCAAGTCTTAGTATTTAGCAAAGTTCTCATCCATAACCATGTCTTTCATAACCAATTCAAATGTATGGCAAATGCAATCCTTTATATACTGATAGGTTTAGCCCAAAGTCAAGTGTAGACCAAACATGTGTTCCAACGGATCAAAAGGTCTGATGCCGTCGAAAGTCATACAAAACGGCAATTCATATGTAGTTTTTGTATATAGAGATTGATTGCGTGCCGTATTGGGTGTCACTTCAACACAAGTCAATCATAAATTGCATTTTTATGTATAGTTTTGTATGCTTTTTATATTAGATTAAAATTCTATTAATATTTACAACAAAAACTAATAAAGTCATCAAATATTATACAGTACAGTATATTGCGAAACGAAAAGTTTGATAATATGTTTTCAATTTTCATAATATTATTTATATATATCAAATCCATTTAATTATTGGTAACATTTGATGGATAAAAATGGGAGAAAATAAGAAAAATAGTTAACAATTCAATGAACTATTGGATGCCAACAATAAAATTTCCATTTGAAGAGACTTTTCAAATCGACATCAAATGGAAAGAAAAGACTTTGAATAGGAATTGAATATAAAATACTGGAAGGACTGAACATTATCTCTAAAAAACAACATTAAAATCTCGAGATATAGATAGATAGACGTAATCAAAGTATTCTATCATTTATTTATGAAAAGTGCTAACATTTCTCATATGATGTATGAACAGTAAGATATATTGCTAAACACACTGTCTGTTCGCTCACATCATTTCTATACACAAATAATAATATACAGTATAATAGCATCTAATATATTGTATAATATAATGCATTAATATATTGTATATTAATGTAAATACAGTATAGTATCATATAATAATTCTATACATAATACTAGCATATTGTGTACGCAAATAACGGCTTTTCTATTAAGCTAACAAAATCAAAATTAATAACAATTTAAAGTATTCAAGTGAGTTATGTATGGGAAAATGATTACCATTAATTTATACATTTGATGGATATTATGGATAATATGAATGGAAACATGTTCATAAGATTAATATTATATAGAAATTAGTTCAATAATATCCCAAATATATTGATGTTTGAGTCGAATCTATTGGTAAGCATTGGAGAAAATTGTAGAGTAGAGTAGAGCACAGGTATGACAAGTAAAACCTAATGTGATTTCTTATGAATTTCTCCACTCTATTGATTAACAGTTATACACAACGTGTGCCACAATTAGCTCATTTTTCCTACAGAAAGTAGGTGTTAGCAGATATTCAAACCAAAGTCTAAATGAATTTTAATTAATCAAACTTTTCCAAAAATAATTCATGGCTTTAAGGCATTTATCAAATTCTGAATACGAGTTGCAATTCTTTAGAAAAGTTTGTTTGATCACTAATTCTATAACAAAAATTACTACTTTTGTTCAAAATTCTTATTATACATGTATTTGTTAAAATGTTCACAAATTTTAACTTTTTTTGAGAAATTGAGCCTAAAATAGAGAAATTTATTGAATACAATATATTGCTTGAAGTGATGCTCAAGATACTACTGTACAGTAGTAAACAAATGATCTTTAATGTTATTTTATGAAATTGATTTTTATAACGGTAGATAATACTTTATATTAATATTGAAATATTTGTATTTTTAATGTAAATTATTTATTTATTTAAGAATTAAATTTTACATTTTAATTAAATTTATTTCTAAATAAATAATGAAATGAAATAATTTGATGAAGAAATGAGATATTATCGGAGGATTTCCTATAATTTTAGCATTTATTTAATGTGTTATTAATTCAGATTCTTTCTATAATGAGTGTCACTCTTATTATTATAGTTGCTAGTATTATAGTATTATTATCATACTTTTAAGCAAAATTCAATTCATTTAATATTATTAGACGTGATTGTATGTAATGAATGAGTTTTATCATTGGCGGTAGTGTCGGCACAATTCCTGCCTATCATAACATTATATTATAATATAGTAAAAGCATTGCAATAATTGGCAAAATCATCATTAATTTCTTTTCTGAGGTATTTTCATGTGAATTTCATATAAAATCATATGATTTAA
>CAJPVJ010001345.1:0-16797 GCA_905397405.1 Oppiella nova | reverse complement strand
TATAAATAGCTCTCTCTCCCAATTTTTTGGTCCTAAATGGGAGAGAGAGCAATTTATATGTAATTACAATTAAATTTATTAAATTATTAACTGATTTAGTTATAGAACATGTCAATATGTTTGTATTAAATTAATAAAAAATTAATATTTAACAATAGTTTAATATATAACTAGCTCTCTCTCTTTTGTTTGGCGGCTTTGGCGGGTTTGGCGATTAAGACAGTCCCGTTTTTGAACCCGTTTTATTTATTTTCTAAAATTTAAAATATCTTATATAATAATAATTTCATTACAGTTTTATTGAAAATTTAAATAAAAATTTACGTTTAGTCTTTTAGCTAGTTTTGAATTATCTATACGTTAGTGTGTGTGTGAGAGAGAGAGAGAGAGAGAGAGAGTCTATCACCTAATACTACGAAATGCAATAAAAAGTGTTTTACGAAAAAACCACAAAAACCTGAGATTTATAATGAACTTCATTAGCGACCCACACATGCCCTCCAATACCTGTCCATACAATCCTAAAACCCATTAACACTCAAAAAAAATTATTTTCCCACAAAATGCCAACTCTAATAGACCATAGCCTACCAGTGCCCCTCTCTAAAAACAATACCAGTGCTCACACATACCTGTCTTAGCCTCTGGCCAGTGAGCGGATGTCATTAAGCCACGCATCTTAAGCCACCGTTGATGACAGGTAAGGGCGCTGAAGCAATACCAGCCCCCTTCCAGGAACACTATCCAGCGCCGGGAGGCGTAGTTTTGGCGTATGTAATAGCCGGCCACAGTGCCATCATTACAGGTCACCGACGTATTTGTCAACATTTGCCTGCTCAGGTAGTAGGGCCTGTAGTAGGTGGGGGTGCCATCGCTTTGGTACGCGTGGTTATTATAGTGATTACGGTGCTGTTCAGCACCGGTGTGTCTACTACTGCCACCACTACTGCTATCACTGTTCAACACAAAGTGCTTGTTATGGTTGTGATTATAGTGGTGCCGGTGCTGTGGCTGCTGTTGTGGGGGCGGTGGGGGTGGGGGTGAAGGGGGCGGTGCCGGCGACCGGTTTGACGGCTGGTTCGCCGTCAACAGAGCGTTGAGTCGTGTGGAGTGATGGGAGCCCTGGGATGATGAGGGCTGGGATGCTGATGAGGACTGGCGTGAGAACATGGATGTGTCAATTAGGGCCGATGATGACAGGCTGTCCAACTGCCGGTGCTTCGCCCCCGTGTCCACATGTGCCCCATTGCTGTCGACGATCGGCACATCCCTGTCCCCACTGGAGTCGTATAGGTTGGCGGCCGCCAGAGCACCGGCACTGCTGTCGCTGGTAGACGCCTGAGCCGTACCAATGATGCCGGCGCTCGTGGAGGTGGTGGTGGGGGACTGGGAGGACGTGTATTTGCCGCATGTGGTCGATATGACGACACCCATCACTAATAGCAGCGCTAATGGCAGCACATCCATCATCGACGGCCTACTATTACTGCTACCGGTGCTGCTGTCAACTGGGCTGTCAATGGCACCGGTGGTTGTCTGCTGGTGGGCACCGGTACTGCTGATGTCCGTCAGCCTCGCGGTGTCGTCGCTGCTGTAGCCGCCGGTGCTGTCTATGTCTGCGGACGCTATTATGGCTGTGAGAGCCCCTAATCGGATGGCACCGGCCTATTAGCAGTCGGCACCAGCGCTAGGAGCTAATGATTTGGGAGATGCCTTTCCCCTTATCTCCTATTGTATAGTGTGTAGTGAATTGATAGAGGAATGGGATTCCGTTTGCGATACCAATCTATCGCCGCAATACTGTGTCTGTTGTCTATAGTCTCTGTAATATATAAATGAGAGATTGTATTGTATTATAGCGTTATTCGTATGAAACAAAAAGTCATTAACAATAAGATTATATGAAATTATTAGTTATTATTATAGTATAGAGAGAAAAGGAGAGATAGATATGTCTTAAATGTATTGTATGTGTGTATTGTTATCGTATTCTCTCTCTCTCTCTCTCTCTCTCTCACCCGCGCTCTACTAATACCCTCTCATAAGAGACCCAATCTATCACTCAATATCTCGTTCCTCTCATCGCAATCATAGACTGCCTTTCCGTGCGATAACAAGGAGTACCGACTCTCTAAAGAGAGTACGAGAGAGAGGGAGAGGGAGGGAGAGAGAGAGAGAGAGCTACAGATAATAAAATAATATAGAATTTTGTTATAATGCAAAAGCAATTACATGTGATAAACCTGGACAACTAAATCTCCCACATAAATGTATCCTTAAGTACGGCAAGATTTATGTACTAGCGTATAGTGAACTGGGGTATGGTATGTTTTTTGTACACTTTATATTGTTGTATGGTAGAGTATTGTTAGCTAATGGGTAATCCATCACATATAAAAAGTAGATTGTATTTTGCATTTAAGTTTGTGAAAGATGTTTTTAATAGATTAGAGTCTGTGTAATTTATACAGATAAGTAGCTGGCTAATTACCATAATTATTGGCTAATGCATTATTATCTGTAACATATATTTTGGATACTATTATTAAAACCTTATTCTCATTTTATTTTATTTTCAAATATACAAGATTACTTGTATCAAATGCTATTTAAATTGTTTAATTTTCAAAATAGTATTCATTAAATTCACTTAAATTTAAAACTCATTGAGTTTTAATACAATAATTTTAATCTATGAAAGCTGTATTTTTAATATAAAGTATTTAGATAATGCACTAAATAATGTTGTGCTTAAAATTTATGAATATGCAATTGAATACAACTAATAAAATTTATTTTTACTTGATGCTTTAATACTCTAACACAATATATTTTTGCAAGAATAAAATTTTTATAACTAGTAAAACTAACATTTTTAAAAACTCAGACTTATTATAAAAATATACTAATTTAAAAAATCTATATTGTTTAACAATAATATACAAATTAGCTTGTTAATTATATTTTAGCAATTGAAAAGTGTACAAAAAATATTTTAATACACTACAACTTATAACATACTATTTTATTTTGTAAACCGCGAGTATGTCAACTGTCAGCTAACTATAATAATATACGATATGTTAGTATAAAAAGTGATATTTATAAGCGTAGCTATATTTATGAGGGCAAAAATCTATGGCATGATAGATATAGCATTGCGTTTTGCATTGATTTATAGCAATATTTTCAAAAATGCAATAAATTATAATTCCTACTTCCAAACGCATGCTATAAATAAATATAGCCTTGGATCATTGTTTATGGCAATGTATGTTGCATAAACTAAATGCAGTGATATTTGCATTTTATACAGTTTACATGCATTTTGCTATTATATAACATATATAAAATACTTACGCTATTCAAATATAACCGCGCTCATTTAGGCGCGTATATTATGCTGAATTAATCCTCGCTACAAGGTTAGTTAGTTTGAATTTTTTGTGTTGGAGATTAATTACACCTAGATGAGTTATTAGTGCACAAAAAGTCATTTTTAAGTTTTTAAAATGTTGAGTTTATTATCCGTGTGTTCAAAATGATCAGAAATAAAATTTCACTAGTGCCATGACCAGGTTCAAATGCATGTTATTCCACTGTGCGAGAACATATTCATAATACTGTTAATGCACCAATGTATTTATTAATATAGCTGGTGTAGTACAAACTGGAAGCGTAGTAGCAATAAATGCCAATAATTAACTGGAACATTTAGAGTACATATAAATATACATTCACGATTGCAATAGTATTGGCGAATATAGTAAATAATATTTAAAAATAGCACCAGTGTCACTTTTCACTAATGCGATGCACACACACTATACGCGTAAACTGATTGCAAAAACTGTATTAAATATACATTTATATCATTCATAGCATACGTATAGTCGGTATTGAGAGCGCGAGTGTACAGTCTGTATAAACTTCTGCCTACCAGTGCCAGCGACTGAATGCCTTAACATACAGTTCCACACATAGTGTATAATGCGGTGTTTCCCTATGGGTATGGGATATACATACTGCTGGTCGGCGGCACAGATCAAAGGCACTGCCGGTGTCGACGCTTTTGCGCTCGAGCGTGCCATTGGCGGTACACATCAAAGGGCCCTGAGCACCACGTATATATAGATATATATATACATACATACAAATATATATAAGGGAATGGGATAACACACACACTACCAGTGCGCCTCTTTGTGTCATGTGAACAAATGTCGGCATTTATTGCCTTTGATGTGGTTTTTATGTATAGTGTTAGGCTGTATATANATATATACATACATACAAATATATATAAGGGAATGGGATAACACACACACTACCAGTGCGCCTCTTTGTGTCATGTGAACAAATGTCGGCATTTATTGCCTTTGATGTGGTTTTTATGTATAGTGTTAGGCTGTATATAGTATAGTATATACGGTGTGTATGTATAGTGTATATACATGTATGTATATGAGCATGCATGTATATAAAAGTTATAGTTTATTACAGATAAACCCCGCTTATAGTGAACCTCTCGCTCTCTCGGAATAATATAGCTCTCTCTCTCTCTCTCTCTCTCTCTCGCAGTTTCTCTCTCTCCTATCCGAGAGAGCATAATATGACTCCCATTCGTTGTATTGTTTTATATACCCATAACATTGGGTCGGGTGTAACAGCCCTTTCCCGAGACTACACTTTTTTCCCACCAAATTGTATGTATGTATGTGTAAGACGTATGTGACTGAGCAGGGTTATGGTCCGTAAAAAATATAATCGCCTGTATTGAGTGCTTTTTTATACTAAACATCAGTGTATAGTGAAAATAGTGAGAATATATGAGAAATTATTGTATTGTAGCATGCACATTAGTATATTTTAATGGGTAAATAAGCAGCTTACACAACAAATTTATTGTTTTAGCTAATATATTCAATGTATATCATTTTTGTGCTAGCGTAATGTATTTTTTTTATTTCATTTTATGCGAGCTATGTGCAGTGTATGTAGTGCATGGTGTATATGAATTAGATTTTAATGTTATATATTAAAGTTAATACCGTATTTAAAATATTTATAGCATTTTTAAACAATTTTAATACTAGTTTTTACGCTACTATTTAGGATTCAGTTTAATTTTTATGTGCGTTTTCCCGTGTATTACATGATATTGGCGTTCAATGTATTGAATGCTAAATCAGAAATTTTGCGAAACTTACAATTTTAATACTAGTTTTTACGCTACTATTTAGGATTCAGTTTAATTTTTATGTGCGTTTTCCCGTGTATTACATGATATTGGCGTTCAATGTATTGAATGCTAAATCAGAAATTTTGCGAAACTTATAAAAAGTTATGTTTTTTCACTGAATTTCAATTTGTATCTGAATTTTGCTTAATATATTACACGAGAGAGAGAGAGAGAGAGAGAGAGAGAGAGAGAGAGAGCTCTAAAAATACATAACATTGATTTTTGAATAAAGGTTTACTAGATTAATTAATACTTGATTTTGACGACTACCAAAAACATTTTAATAGGTTATATTTATTTAAAAAATATATTTTCCATTTTGGAGGGGAGAGAGAAACTGTAAACTTTAACTACAAGCTAAACTGATATGTTATTAATATTGATTTTAAGTAAACAATGGTCGGGAGATTTGTTTCGTAATTATTTTTTATTCAATTACCTACTAATTGTTACAAATGTTTTAATGTGTTACTAGATAAATTTAAAATTAAGTAGTTTACAAATATATTAGAAAAATAATTTTCATTTATTTATGATAAAAGCAATAAATTATTTGTGATATATTAAAAATCATATGTATTTCGCATTTATTTTTTAATTAATCACCAATAATTTTCACAGATATTATAATGCGTTACTAGATCAATTCAATATTAAGTAGATATATTATAGAAATCACTTACGCTTAAGAAAATTATAAAAAAAATAATTAATTATTTGTGAAATATTAAATATGAGTTCCTCTACTAAAATGCAATTGTAAATTTATTAATCATCTTTTAAAACATTAACCATGTAATTATTTATTATGCTGTAAAATAAATTTACTTTAAAATGTAATATATTTTACCTACTTACTCGCTTTTTAGTTAATGATTTCACATTTATATAATTTTAATCTAATATTCATTAAATAAAATATTATTTTAAAATACAAAACATTGACTCAGAGAGTAAATTGAAAAACAAAAACATATAACTTGTGATAAATAATGGGAAACATTAGCACTGTTATGAACAATAGACAGACTACAGATACCATACCTCTCCACTACATCCTAACATCCATTTCCCCAAACTTTACAGTACAAAACAGTATTGTTTTTGTGCTATAAATAGATATACAAATAATTAAAAACCTATGAATTTATATAAACTATTGTCAAATGACTTATGAATAAGAAAAATAAAGTTACATGAACTAGCTATTTATTAACTGGGTAATTTCTATTTGAATTACTATGTTACTAAATATTCTACATGATAAACTAGCATAAATATAAATGGTGTTATTAATAGCGCATTTAATGCCAACATTAATACACAGCACAAGAATTTATGAAAAATGTAAAAATAGCCTAGCTTACAATTTTGCGACATAAGACAAACAAATTAATTATGAAAGTACACCGCCGATAAACACCCCCATAATATACACCCCACGTATAAATTCCAGAGCAAATTAAATATTACTTTTCATACAATATATTATAGTTATAGTGAAATAGTGGGCAAAAAAAAGTATTGTAAACATAATATATTGCATAAACACGAGTCGCTAAAATATACGGCAACGATATAATGAGGTTAAAATATTTTATTTATAAACAAAACCGCAAACTATAAATATATTTTTCGTATAAACTCTCTCTCTCTCTCTCTCTCTCTCTCTCTCTCTTATTTAAATAAATTTTATATCTTTAAGTATTGTTTATATTGAATATTAATTTGATAGAAAAATCATTTATTAATTTTTACAACAACAAAAATATGTTAGTAAATTGATATTTAAATAAAAAAATAATTTTTACCCTAATAGAAATCCATATGACATAAGAAATTCAATACATATTAATAGTTTTGAATGATTTTCCCACGATATGCTGATTTAAATAATAAATATTGTTATCATATATGAGTTTTATAAAATCAGAGTAATTTTACCATTGCTTTTAGATCAAATTAATAAGTAAATATCAAAATATAAAAAGTTACTCTGATTCAATAAACTCATAATACAGTATAAAGATATTGTATATTAGTAAATAACTTATTATTATCACTGTAACGTTATACTAAAATATGAATCATAATTAAATAGTGAATTTATTAAGACTTGTAGTGAATATTTAAAATGATCTAAATTATTCAATATTTATATGTATAATAAATTGAATGACTAGCTTCTAAACTTTTACCTGGTAATAATTGTAATGCATTGACAATAATATTATGTTGGATATACAGTATTACTCACCACGTACTCACAGGATTGTCAATTCATTACTAGCCAGGTAAAAGTTTCAAAGCTAGTCTTGCAATTTATTATGCATACTGTATATTTTATTCTGATTGAGACTGTAAACTTAAGTAAAAGCATTTTTCATGTGTAATTAAAATTGTTTTTGATTTGTGCTATTGGTTAACTTATTCGCCAAGATTTATAATTTTTAATTTAAAAAAAACTAATTTTCCAAAACTATTATATTTTTAAATAAATTTGAGTTATGCCTAATATATATATATATATAAGAGAGAGAGAGAGAGAGAGAGAGAGAAGTTACAATTTATTATACCTAATTTTTTTATTAATATAACGGTATAATATTATATAATAAAATTGATATCTTTTATTTATACGTATTAAAATAATTATTTATTTGTCGTTTGACATCCATTATTAATTGCAATTAAAACTTTTCATAATAAATTTTTCAAAACAATTATCTGGGAATTTAATATTGATATTCTTATTTTATCAAGCATCAAAATTCATTGTCAATGCACACTGACATTAGCAAGTAAGATAATAATTACACTACATGCAAACCACGATATAAATCACCAATTTCCCACACCGTGTCCCATACTAGCGGGTGTGTACCGTACACTAACACACATATAATAGGTGCTTAAAATCTCAGCTGGATACATTTCCTGGTAAAATGCGGGGCTATAATAGCGGCTAATAAGCGCTGGGAGGGCCGGTATATCACAGCCACTGTCACCATACAATGCACTCACAAATACCCGGCCTGTATATACCCATCAGTAGGAAAGGTGTAATTTATAATTGGCTATTATAAGTTTTAATTTATTCTTGATCATTTAATACCCGTATTATGCCATCACTGAGCGTAAGACATACCGGGGCTTAACGCTGTCATACAATGGGATTTACAGACAATATATAATACAATACATGCCGGCGCTGTGTTTAAGTGGCATATATATAATCCCCACTGTCATTTATATATACATGTATTGTATATGGTACGGCCTATCTCTGTATGTATGTATATATTGCGGCACAGGTGCCCTACGCAAGGTCGTTTGCTAGTACAAAAAAGCTTGCACAATTATCTCCCATGTATTTATAATGGATGTGTGTATGTAAGTGTGCACCGGGCCTTTTAGGTGCACCTCTAGGTTTTATGGTCTCTCTCTCTCTCTCTCTCTCTCTCTCTCTCTCTCGTGAGGTATATAAACATTACGAGAGAGAGAGACATTATTTTACATTTTCGCTCTAAACATGTATATTAAGCTACAGTTCCTACGAAAAAAGCGAAAGCACGGGTAGATAAAACATGGTGTTAGTTAGGGGCTTAAGTATTCGGTTTCCCATTGATGTGGTCTTAAGTAAACAAAATTATAAATCATAGGCTTTTTCAGAGGGAGAGTGAGAGAGAGAGAGAAAGAAAGAGAGAGAGAGAGCGTAGGATTTTTGCCTTCAAATTCATTTATAATGATTATAATTGAAGACTAAATTTAAAAACCTATTAATTATAGCTATATTCATCTGCAGTGACTCTCTCTCTCTCTCTCTCTCTCTCTCTCTGATTATTATTCAACAGCAATGCGAAGGAAACAAAATTTCTCATGAATTTTAAAAAATAATAATTTCTGTTTTATTCACTGAACATATCGTAATTATTATATAACGAGAGAGAGAGAGAGAGAGAGAGAGAGAGAGTCACTGCAGATGAATATAGCTATAATTAATAGGTTTTTTAAATTTAGTCTTCAATTATAATCATTATAAATGAATTTGAAGGCAATTTTAAAATTCATGAGAAATTTTGTTTCCTTCGCATTGCTGTTGAATAATAATCAGAGAGAGAGAGAGAGAGAGAGAGAGCGCGAGAGAGAGAGAGAGAGAGAGAGAGCTGATATATTGTATACAGAATTTTCTTTTGTAAAATAATATATTTATAAATAATTTTGTCGATCGTATTGAAGGCATACTTAAAGCCGCGACTAATTGCAGTCAAAGCCTATTAATTAAGTGCTTTTCACTCGACTGTTGCAATGCGTTCGGCAATACTCTCCCCTATGGAGAGTGAATAGGAGAGAGAATTAAGAGAGTATGGGAGAGAAGTTTTTAACGTTAAGTAATGGTTATGTCGGCAAAACATCAAAGACTGATCAGAGAGAGGGAGAGACAAACTCCAGGCTCTCTCTCTCTCTCTCTCTCTCTCTCTCTCCAGAAAACAGTTTAAATGAAATGTATGTATAGATAGGTTTAAAAGATAGGGGATAACACTCATATGAGTGAGTGAGTGAGTGAGAGAGAGAGAGAGAGAGAGAGAGAGTTTATACGAAAAATATATTTATAGTTTGCGGTTTTGTTTATAAATAAAATATTTTAACCTCATTATATCGTTGCCGTATATTTTAGCGACTCGTGTTTATTAATTATTACCTACAGTTTGCTGTTTATTTATTAATAAAATTATGCATATTTATTTTCTATAGTTAAAATAATATATTATAATATGGCAATATAATTATTTTTTTAATCCATATTATTTAACATTGAAGTCTCTCTCTCTCTCTCTCTCTCTTACTAAATGTGTTATATATTATAGTTATGTAATAATAGACAGAAAAATATTTACATTTATGTGTTGTCTCTCTCAACACAAAAAAATATTTAATGATTATTTGCATTAATATTTGCGCAAAAAATAGCTATTATTTTATTGTTTGCCGTTTTTATGAGTGTTTAGTGTTTTTTCTATGAGTGAAGTGTTTTCGTATGCGACGCGAGCTTTTGAGTTGTGTTTTTGTTATCAATTATTTTATGAGACTATTATTTATTTTATTTATGTATTTATTTGTTGCCGCTATTTGCGACTATTTACCTGTTTGCCTATTGCATGTATCTATCACGTTTTGTGTACATAAGTATACCCATGCTAGATTATTGTATACCCCGTTGAGTTTTAAGATTTTTTCTAACCGTTACAAAAATATTTTTATGTATATTAATTATTAATATAATAATAACTTTTTGATTTTAATTTTAACACACATTATTATTTATTTTAAATATACAGAATATTAATTTTATATTACCTTTAGCAATAATACAATAATAATTTTAATTAATCATAAATTTTAGACCTTAATGAATTATTTTTACCTTATAAGTATAATAGATAAAATGTTGATAGGTGTTTCATAAGAAATAGCGGGAATGATAAAGTATACTCTGTAATAATAAACGTATATTTAATTGCTAATAAAATAATAAAGTTGTATATTAATTAATTAATTGTCCCTTATTAAATAATATATTTGTTTGTCATAAGCGGCTAGGGTGTAATAAAATTGTTATTTTAATTTATAATCTATAAGTTGTAATTATTTCAAGAATTTTATTAATTTATTAGGAACTGTATAATAAATTAGAAATTTACAAAAATTTATGTAATGTAAATATTTGTAATATAAAGTGGTATAACAAATCAAATCCTAATATAATTTATTAATTATTTCAAGAATTTTATTAATTTATTAGGAACTGTATAATAAATTAGAAATTTACAAAAATTTATGTAATGTAAATATTTGTAATATAAAGTGGTATAACAAATCAAATCCTAATATAATTTATTATTAATCTCAATTGCAATACTATTTCTAATTCAAAACACAATAACATCATCCAGGACATCTATTGGTTAAGAACTGCAATATTTATATTTAAATTTTATCATAAGTTATTTCGTATACATTTTACAATTATAATGGAAACTGATGTATGATGATTATTTTTGTTTTAAAAAATAATTTATGATAATCATTATGTATATTTATCAAAATTGTTTATATTTTTAAAACCAGGATTAATTGTTATGCATGGTAATGGTATTTGAACTTTGTTCACTTACATTGTTTAAGTATAATGGTATAATGTTAAGTTATATAAACTCATATTTATTTTTGTAAAATATTACTAGATAGTTTTTGGACCAAATTTTTATTTGTAAATGTTAACTATAAAGTTTCGCAACTTTCACATTTGTAATCATACCCTAATTGAAACAAGTAACTAGTACAAGTTTAATGTATTAAATGTGTTAACTGAACATGTTTTATAAACTTGTACACTTAATTAACTTAAAGTTTGTAAACTGAATTTGTGCTTAAAATCAAAATTTTTATATTTCATTTTTAACACCAGTATAAACATGGTTCAATTACATAGCCAATTAATTATCATAGTTATTTTCGCCTTGATTTTGAATATATTTTGTCATGATGAATTATACACTCATAATGGTAAGAAATATAATTATAAAAATATTATTGATTAATATAATTTTCATCATGGTAGATGCTAAGCCCGAGCCCCATAGACCTCAGCAATGTTTAGCACCTACATCAGCCAGGACATGTGAGGCTATTGTAACAAAATGGTATTACAATAAAGTTAGCAACTGTTGTGAATCTCTACAATGTTCAGCCTGTCCCACCGGGGTGTTTACTAGTATTAAACAGTGTAATCGGTGTTGCAACAAGCTCATACCAAAGTGTCGGGTTAATAGTAAGTAGTTTACTAATGCGTTCAATAATATGGTGGTAGAAATAATTTTTAAATTATCTGTTTTTATAGAGTATCAAAACAAGTGCCATGCAACTATCCAGAACATTTTGTACGATAACTCAACAGGGACATGTGTGTCGGGCACTTATAGGTGTGTCGACGGGTTTTTTTATTCGGAACAGGAGTGTAAAGCTGCCTGTCCATCATTAATGTAAATGAAGCTATTCAAATAAAAAATAAAATAAAAAATAATAAAATTATAATTATTAATTGGATTAATATTTACTGTTAACCAATTTTTAAACCAATCAAAATTTTAAAAAATTATTATTTAAAAAATTAATATTTTTGAAAATTTATTCAAATGAAATAATACAATTAATTTAAAAATTCAAGTTTCGGTATCATCATTGCCCAAAATAATTTACATTTTCATTTTATAATCAATGTAATATTGATGTAATAATAATTACAGTTTTAAATTTATATATGGTCAAAATTAATATATCTCTTAAGTTTATACGATAGGGCATCATTGTGGAAAGTATAGATAGTCGATATCGATACCTTTAGCAAGTAGTATATGATTGAAAAGCACAGGTTTCGATTAATATCGACTATCCCAATGAGCGCCTATCGTATAAACTTAAGAGATATAATAATTCCAAGATTAGTTTATTTTTAAAGTTTTTAAAACAATATTTAGAATCTACTCCGAGGATTTAAAAGTATCTATTATACTACCAAATAATAGAGGCTAGGTAAAACATTAATCTGATGATAAGATTTAAAATGAGTAAATTTTCGCGTTTATAAGTATATTTAGTTAAAATATTATGATTGGACAAAAAATAGTTTTATCTAAATTTAGTATTTTAAAATGTGCCACAAACAAGGTCAATTGCATAATTAAAATAGGAGCTAAGTAGAACTGGATCACCATACGAGTATAAATAAAATATTTTGTTATACTATTTAATTTTTAGTAAAATATAAAAGTTGTAAAGTTATATCACCAATGAAATATATAATTCTATTTTTATTTGTTGTTTTATATTTGTACCTAGAATTTGCTCAGGGTAAAAAAGAATGGGGAAATATTCATAATTCAAGTAAGTTTATATTGATAAAATATTAAACATAATAAATTATTATTAAAAAATATTAATATTTACTAACAACATTGTTGACGTTCCAAGGTAATAAAATAAAAATAAACAGTAAACATAATTATAAATATAATAATATAAGTTACAGGCTATAATTACTTAAACCTAAAACATTAATTTGAATGAATTTTTGAATTAAATTTAATTTCAGACGACACCTACCTACCACCCAGGTGCCAAACACCCCTTTTAGTTACGTGCCAGGCTATTCAGTTAAAGTGGTATTTCAGCAAGCAACTTAACAAATGCGTGCCACAGGGTTGTTCAGTGTGTCCCCGGGCAATATTCCTTAACGATGAGCAATGTCAAAAATGTTGCGCCAAGGCTAAGCATCGATGCAAATCACCAAGTATGTTTTATTTTTTACTTAAATATTTCTAATATATTTTTATATTATAGCCAATTACCCAAAATGTGAGCCCACCCTACTTACCACGGTATACGACAATGTGACCCAGACATGTGTCAGTGCGAGTCCAGCGTGTGTAGGTGGCTTTTATGATAATCAGGCTGATTGTGATGCTGCATGCCCCAAGGCAAATAGTATTTTTTAATTAAATTTGTATTAATTAGATATTATATCTAATAATAAAATACGATGAAATTAGAATATAAAAAATTTAATAAAATGTAATTTTAAAAATTTGTATGATTAAAGTATGTTAAATGTATGTTGAATGATATTTTTTATTTCCATATTATAAAAACAAATCTACATTTTATATAATCTTATTAATATTAAATTTTAGTTACAGTTCCAATCACTAAGTTTAAATTTTATTAAATAAAATATTATTTTTGGTGGCTTTTATGCTGAAGTAGGACATTTATTTTGCACTGCAAACTGTATACTTAATCTAATCAATGCTTTTCATAATTAAGAAACATTATGTGGTATTATTGAAATGATTTATTATTTTAAGTATACAGTTTGCAGTGCAAAATAAATGTCTTTCTTTTGCATGTTGTGCACTTTTTATAAATTAACTTGTTTACGTTATTACTGTATCACTATGTAAATCTGAGTTTTCATAATCTTTAAAAATTAAAATAAAGTTTATATTATAAACTGTATACAAAATAAGTCGTTTTTATATTAATTATATGGATATTGTTTTTCAGATACAACTGGATACTGTGTTCAGCAATCTTTTAAAATTTATAATACAAATATTAAACCAGTTATGATCCTAACTTCCAAAATTAAATTAATAAAATTGGTACTATTTTTTGAAAATTTTATTAATCTATATAGTACAGTTTCAAAATTATATACACATTTAACCAAGAATATATTTTAATTATATTTATTACAAAGTAAATTTAGTAAAATGTTTTGTAAAACAAAAATTAAGATTTTGTGGATGAAATAATTATTTTTTAACCCAGAGGGTGTAGGTATATTTTATAATAACCATGTTGTTTATGATAATTCATGTCCTAAATTACATAATTTTTGTGGATTTAATTTGCATAATTTTTATAAATATACAGTAATAGTAACTATTATAATATTATATATTATTTATATTAATATTATAAAATATTATTTTAAAAAATACATAATTATTACTTCATATCTGTTATGCACCAGACTTTAAATAATAATTCACCTATAAACATAATAATAATTTTAAAATCAATTTTACAGTTTTTAAAAATTATTTTTAAAAGTATTATGCTAACAATAAACACCCAACC
Organism: Oppiella nova; assembly: GCA_905397405.1. Classification (NCBI taxonomy): domain Eukaryota; kingdom Metazoa; phylum Arthropoda; class Arachnida; order Sarcoptiformes; family Oppiidae; genus Oppiella; species Oppiella nova. Next base: position 1,853 of record CAJPVJ010001345.1, on the reverse strand, counting down.
ATATCAAATATGCAGCGCGTAATTTAATTATCAACACCTATATAAGAATGATATGATTATTTCACCAAGATAATTTATTAATACCAATTATTGTACACACAACAATGTGCATTATGTTTACCTATGTAGTTTGTACTGTATTGTGTACTGAAACTAATGCAAAAATTTAATAGAAATTGAAAATGGGTTTAATTTTTGTTTTATTTGAATTACCCGTTAAATTACAAATATTACAATTACAAATAAATCACAAATATTAAACTATTTTGTCAGTATTTATAGTCTTGAAACACGTGTAAAACTAATACCTAAGATAATAATCTATTTAATACTGCTAGAAAACACTTGAGAATAATATACGTCCTAGTTAAAATCATTTTAATATTTGAATTTATGTTTTTTAATAATGATAAAAATAATAATATTGTTATGTTTATGGTAGATTATTTATTGAATGAACTTGAATATCATTTATGATGTATAATACTAGTGCCACTGTTTCCAACTTTATTTCTAAAATAGTATATTATATTTATTTAAAGTTAAAATACAAATAATAAAATAAATTTCAAAATTATATACAGAATTCAAAATACTGTGCATATAAACGTGCCATACTTATAAAATGTTTTTGTTAATTTATAATTTGAAAAAATAATGTACTATCATTGAACTAATTTTATATAAAATATAGTATTTAATAATACAAATAAATTTTCAACAAATTGTCATTGTTTTAAAACAAAGAGTAAAAATGTTTTTCAATTCTAACCATAATTTTCATTTTTACAAAATCTATGAACTGTTGGAAATATTAGCTATAAAATAAAACACATTTTACTTTTTAAAACAAAAATATACAATATTTTATATTTGTAAACTTAAATATTTTATAATCATGATTAAAAATTTGGTCATTATATTTCTACTAATGAACTTTTCTTATCAGAATAACACACAAAATCCAAGTAAGTTACAATTATAAAATAATTTTTAAAAATAAATTTTTTAAATTTAAAAATAACATTAAAATATAAATAATTTATTAATACGTTAATTTAATTGACCTAGAGTGCGTGTCAAATCTATCGGGAATTACATGTCCATTGGAGGAGTTAGTATATTACTTTGATGGGCGGACATGTGTGCAAGGTACATGTCAGGGGTGTCCCAATGGTGTATTTCCCACTAAGAAACAGTGCCTTGCTTGTTGCCGTAATGGCAGACCCAAGGCTTGTAGGATAAACAGTATGTACCATGTTGAATATTTATAATTATATTTTATTATAATAGTTAATAATAACTTGTTATGGTTTTATATAGCTAATTATCCAGCATGTATACCTACCACGCTAAGTTATGTATTTAATAATGTTACAAATGATTGTCAGCTTGGTACTCCTAGATGTGTCGGAGGCTATTATACAAATGATACTGACTGCCAGAAAGCATGTCCAACTCGTGATAGTTAAATAACTTTATAATAAACAACATATTCATTAAATATTTAATAAACAATTTTAAAAATATATTATATTTGAAATTATTCATTTTTATATAATATATACTATTGTATTATAATAATGTTTTTAAAGCTTTTATATAACTGTATACTATGAAATTCAAGGTGTATATTATTGTACAGTATAGTCATTTGAAAATAAAAATTAATAACATTTTTAGTTTACTTTTTATAGATGATTTATTCATTATACTGGTATATTAAGTGAATCTTTTTATATAAACTTATATTAAACAAAATAAATTGAATTTTTAATATTTTTTGAAAACATACGGTCAGTCTCAAAATAGAGCAGCCTGGTTTTTCTAAGAAAAACACATGAAGACAATTT
>CAJPVJ010001344.1:0-16797 GCA_905397405.1 Oppiella nova | reverse complement strand
TTATCTGTTGGACAGGTATGCCATGAGGGCGATCCCGAAGCGGCATTAGTACAGTACGCGAGCCATGGCGAGGCGTTGGCTGCCATTAGGAGTACAGAAGCCGTGCTAAACAATCGGTTCATTAAAGTGTTTTGGAAGTCCAAAGACCAACAACAGGCTCACGACCAGACATTCGGGCCTAAAGTGGAGGGCACTGACGACTCGGACGCCAACTCGAGGGCGAGTATTAAAGACCGTTTGGGACCCAAAGTGAGCGAAACGGAGAGTGTGTTGACGGCTGTGAACTCGAGCGGAACCATCTCTCGGACAGTTTTCGATCCGTCGAAACTGAAGAAAAACAACACAACAAACGCTCAGAAAGAGGGCAACAATACGAGTGACACGAATAGTATGGCTAAAGCGAAGCCATTCCCGGCTCCGGTGACCGCCAGAAGTCCGTCCAAAGAGAGGGCCAATAAGGCGCAAAAGCAGTCGATTTTCACGAAACAACACAAACTGTTGGAAGAGTTGATTACAAATCAGAAGCAATTGATGTCTAAATTGGAGAAATCGACGAACGAGACCGAGAAGACCGCCATTAAGGAGACCATTGATGGCATCGGCAATAAAATACAGTTAATATCGGAATCGATGAAAAAAGTGATGACAGATAAGAGGAGCGCGAAGAAGGCGCAGACGAAGGAGGAGCTGATGGAAGAGATACTGAACACCGACTTAGATATGTTCATCAAAATGCAGAACAACGACTTGAGTTACGTAGAGTTGGCCAACAAATACGCCAAACTTAAGAAGCGCGAGAAGACTCTGTCGGTGAGGGGAAGGGGTGGCGCCAGAGGGGCCCGCAGTAGAGGCCGAGGGGGTCTGTACCGNGATGGAAGAGATACTGAACACCGACTTAGATATGTTCATCAAAATGCAGAACAACGACTTGAGTTACGTAGAGTTGGCCAACAAATACGCCAAACTTAAGAAGCGCGAGAAGACTCTGTCGGTGAGGGGAAGGGGTGGCGCCAGAGGGGCCCGCAGTAGAGGCCGAGGGGGTCTGTACCGGAGAGGTAGCGGTGGCTTCGGATCGCGTGGTGGCAATCAGTTGATGAAAGTGGACAGAAGGACCAGAAAGCTGTTGATTCCCGACATCAATGAGGACGATATGACTGATCTTCTCGAACATCTGGCGGTAAGTGTCGCCTAAATAGGCTTTCCATTCGTTTGACTCGTTTTTTGGGTCACTATTTGTGTTGAATTTGTAATGAAACCAAAACTTAAGCAAATAATTACTGATTGTTTGGAGATATTCTTCACAGCGATTGATATTTGTTTGTAATAATCAGTATTTGTTTAATGTTTTGACTTATTGTCGCCTTTTGTTTATCTGTTGATTAAAAGCAGTGAACGGCTTGTAATGCAAACAGATTTCTCGCCTTTGAATTGAATTATAATTTCATTGCGCGTTCGCAACGTTTGCTATAATAAGCGATTAATGTTTGTCTTAATTCAATGCAAATTGATAAATAAATGATTAGTTTGACGCAAATGTTAATCACAAGCATTTGATTTCACCAAATATGACAGCAATTCAGTGATGTGGAGGTGATTGAGCCGTCGAGCAGTGGAGCGGTGGTTACGTTCAGGACTAGAGTGGACGCCGAGAGAGCCATACAAAACATGAGTCAAATCAAGTTTAAGGAGAACTTTCAACTCAACTATTCCTGGTTTGACGACAAGATCTCCAAATCGGATAAAAACAGTTTAACGCAAAGTATCGGTGAATCCAAGTCCGAGAACGAGGCCAACGATCGCCACGTAAGTCATCACTAGTTTTGTTCATTTGCGCGATTAAAATGCAGTGAATTTAATGTCGATATCCATTGTATGCGCGAATAGATGGAAAGTCTCGGCGAAGAGCTTTTAGACTTCGAGGAGGAAGACACCGAAGACGAGAGCGAAGCCCGCAATTGGAAGGCCTGACTGTGGCTCATGAGATGACCGGACGTACAAAAAGACTTATATTTAGCATAAGTTTACGAAGACTTATATTTGTAAATTAATTTTTAACTGAAAAGTTTAACTTTTTGTGTCAATAATAAGCGTACAGTATATTTGTTTTATGAGAAAATAGCGTATATTTGTTCTCTATTTTTTTGTTCATAATTATATTATCACTTGATTTAAGAAATAATTTAAATTTTTTGATGTTTAAAAGCAATTATTGTAAGATTTATTGCTATATATATTATATATAAATATATATCATAGAAATTTTCACTATATTTAGATAAATTCAAAAATTTTAATTCATTGTAATATTTGGTATTTTAAAAAGCAAAATGCATCGATTGAAAAGCAAATGAAATATATATACAGTATATGTACAGTATATACAAACGATTTCATAATTTTACTGAATTTAAAGAATAAAATTTTAAAATATTTAAAGAGAAATGATTTGCCCGTAAAAGCGGGCAATCGTTTCTTTTAATTATTAACAAAACCTATAAATGAGTTACGATTTTATTTCCACTGATTAAATGGCATATAATTTATGAGTTAATAAATAGCAGTCAGTATTGAAGGCGATTGAAAGCAATAAATAAAGATTAAGCGCTTAATTAAAGTGACGATTCTGTGCCATATATTTAAGAGTTGCACCGAAACACAGCGCCTATACCTCTCTGTGACACAACAAAGTTGTCAACCATTTCTCGCTCCCTTTTCGCTCTTCATATCTATCTACAAGAGAATAAACACATCGACCGGTGCTGTTAAGTCATATAAATGATTGAGAGGTAGACTATTCCCCGTGTAAGTCAATAGCGATTGCGAATAATTGTGGAGAATATAAAAGTTTAAATAGTTTTTATACGTTAGTCTTGATACATATCATCATTTGGATGGTCTGTTTGTGAACAATTAGAGAGAGTAAGAGAGTAGGAGAGAGTAGGAGAGAGTAGGGAGGGAGGGAGGGAGAGAGAGAGAGCAATTAGCCAATTATGCAATAAAAATATAAAATATTCGCAATAATTCAAACTCAATGCTAACTCAATGCACAACAATCTAATAAAGAGCTTAAATAATGTAATAATTGTAATCCTTGTTTCTCTACTATTATATTATATTGTGTTATACTGTGCTATAATATTACAAATTATGACATTATAGCTATTGGTATATCATAGTAATAGATTGTGGTTGGTATTTGACTATATTTGAGGTGAATTGCCATATATTGCCCACAATATAAAACAGAATTACAATTGTTGGTAGTGTTTGGGTAGTGCTGGGCGTAGTAGTGTTGGAATATTGAAATTTATGAGCGTTAACAACCATAGTATATAACTTACTCGACAATTATATTGTATTATAAAAGGGATGACTTGAATGCATCAGCACTTCATTTCTCATTTGTGTAGTCATTACGTACGCCAGCGATTCAATACGGGAGACAATTGGCCGAAAAATATGAATTTTCGGCTATAAGTGAATGCACTCTCGTGTGAACCCTATTCTCGATACCCATATTCTGTTAGAACAGTGAACATTGTATTTCCAATGGAAAAGTTGGCTACCGGTGCACAATGTACTGCAATCTATTCAATACTTATTATCAGTGTCTATGCTATCATAGAAACCGCTGTCGATATGGGTTTCTGTGCACATCTTCAATGATGGCTCCAATTAATGGCATGAATTCCAAGGATTTCGACCAATTCTCACACAAAGTGCCATAACTTTCGCAGATCTGATGGCAAGTCTGTGTAAAAGTGTAACCAATTATTGGATTCGTTTGCCAATCGATACGACACTCACTCTCTTTAATCATTTGCGCTGAGACTGCAATCAAATACAATGTGAGTCTACTTTCTAAGTACTTAAACGTATCATAAAATCGGTTAGAAATGGGTCTAAACTGTAAGAAAAGGACAAAAAATAAAAGCAATTGGCTTTTTGTGGAGGCACTGGCATGAAAAATAGGCTAACAGTACTGTGCGCTGGCACTGGTAGTACTTTGCGGTAATGTTTGCCGATTACGAACTGATAGTTCTTATGTATAAGTAAAGCAATTTAAGAGTTTGAAAGTACTTTTTGATATATAGTTATATAGTATAAGCACTGTTTGGGTGACAGGCAATTGCATCGACAGTGACAGTCCAGTGCCAGTTGAATGGGCCGACCCGGACACCCACATGCATGGGTGCCTCACATGCATGCGATCGCTTTCAAAGTGATCGACATGTTGTCCATCAGTTTGTTTGGATCGCAACACGAATAAGAAAAACGACTGCAAGAGAGTGCTGGTGGAGGGGATGGATGGGGGGAGAGGGTGGCAGTGATGGTAGTAGTGGTGAGTGGAGTGGTGTATTGGGTTGCGTTGGTTGGTGTGTGCGGACAGTCGCAGCACTTGAGGGCCTTATCGCTCGGCGATTGTATTGACAAGAGTAGCGGCAAAGTGTGTGTAATTCAAAATAAATAACTTATGTTTCTGGGAAGGGAGGGCTGACTTTAGGTGAGACTTAAGGCGTTTCTCCACTATTTGTTGACAGCAATAATTCGTGCCTTTGGTTTCACGAGAGCCGACATCTCTCTTAAAAATCTCTTTTGCTTTTTTGGTGTTTGTCTTAAGGCATGGAACCTATAAAAAAAGATGACAAACGCTAACAACGAGAGTATAAGAGGATATTTATAGGGCTCGAGATTTTAGCGTTTAAAAAGTTGTCTAAAAAGGCTATTGAGGAGAGAGGTATAGGTGCTGGTAATGGTAGGTGCGATAGCTTTTTGCTGAGTGTTGGAACAGTTGGAGGCAATGAGAGACTGAAACTACCAATGAAATGATGTCGCGATTTCTTAATGCATTGTTTTATATGGAGTTATCTCTAAAAGAGTCATAAAAAAGTTATAAGACTTTTATTTAAAGGAATGACTGAAACGACTCACGAATGACGTTAACAACAGACAAACTACACAAATATCCGCCAAAAGAGATCTGTCCTTCACATACACTACTAGTATATGGCAAACAAAACACAAACCGAATTGTTATCTCTTTTTATTTTATTTTATTAGATATTCAGATATTCTTAAGGCTTAAGACTTTTTATTCTTTGAATTTTCTATTTACAACTTATTTACTTAATGTCACATCCAGTCCAACACAACCACACTTTCCAACAAAACATAAGACTCTTTAATGCATTAAATAATACATGATATATAGATATAAGGCATGCGATGAGTCGGTGCCCAAAAAAGCACCGATACTTCTGCGGTCGCACAGGTCTAAGAGGGTCTAAGCCTTGCATAAAAAGTTCACTTCACTCGACACCGATATATGGATTTCGGCGAACACCCCGATATATTGGCGAATATTTTACAACACCTCCAATACCTCTCTCTCTCTCTCTCTCTCTCTCTCTCTCTCTCTGCCCAGAGTCGTGACAATGTAGCTGTCGGTGCAGTGGCCGGGGCTCTAAAAGCCCGGCTGCAATGAAATAGTTAAGAGGGCACTAATTGGTTTAATGTGAGCGGTCCTATTGATCCCAAACTTGTCACTAACTATAATGGTTGCGATATTTTAGTTTTATTGCAAAACTAACAAAACAAAAACCGATTCCTTTTGCAATACATGTGACAAAAAGTTGTGAAAAAGTCGTGTTTTTCACCAAATATTTTGTTTTCATAAATTCTGATCTCCTTTTTGTCTTCTTTATCTGATTTTATGTTTTAGCCCTCATTTCGAAGGAATTTCTCGTTTTTTAATGTCTTATTTTTGTCTTAACTTTTTATTGTTGTCTTTCTATTATACCGTACAGCCGTTCATAACCAGTAGTCGTATCCAACAAATTAAAAATAAGATTTTTAAATCATATAAACTTTTATTCACTTAACTTGCAAAACAATTTTGTTATTTTGTACCCTTTTCTATGCGACTCTAACGCTAGTTTGCATTAGTTTTCATAATAAATAAAAGTCTTATGTATATTGAACAAAGTCTTTAACCAATTTATATATATTTTATTATTTTCTACGTTTTGCGATAAATTCTGCGATAAATACTCATATAATATGCACTCAAATTGAATGCCAGTAAATACAAGTGAAATGTAAACTAATTATTAAAGACAAGATTTTATTGTACTGTATCTAAAATATTATTAAAACATGAAATAAAAATAAATTTTAAACACAATTTTCTTGTATAAAATCATTTGTACTGTAAATGCATTGTTGTGTTTGTGTTAAGAATTTGTTTCAAAACATTGCAAAAGTATTGAATGCTTTAATATATCTGTTATTCTGTAGAATACAATGAATTCTTCACAGTTTTGGACCAATTTTGTACACTATTGCCAGCACTGGCATACCTAACGTGTGAACTAGCACACATTAGTTATACGTTGAATAAGAATTTACAACTCTATAACAAGCAGTTAGAATAAGAAAGTTGCATGCTAAATAAATATATTATTTTACAAACTATTGTTAAAAAAGGTAATCAATAGTTAAATGGCATAATGGGAAAACCTTAATGTCATACTTATGAATATTGTACAGTATTTGTAGTCACTTTTATATTTAGATTCATTTTATAATAAAATATTATAAATTAACTCAAAGAGTATGTTAGGAGTAAAGTCTACTAAAGTAAAATTTTTTTCGTAATTTAGTTATGAATGATAAAATTAATTTTCTTTCTAGCAAACAGTAATTAGTGGACAAATCTAATCTATCGGAACGGAAAATAAGTTCACTTTTTTGAGTTAAAAAAGGTTTCATCAGAAGTCATAAGTTGGTGTCTCCACTAACTTCCAGACTTGAGTTTTGTTTGTTATCCATTGCGCTCTCTATCTATTATCATTGGATCGTAAATTAATATAATGTTATTTATCTATAATTAACAAATCATAAAATTGCAGAAAAATTTTTATTGTATTTGAAGTGAAGCGAAAAAACAGTCCACGAAATATGCTTTTCAAACGATTCATACGAACTGATAATGAAAATAGTGTCACATTTGAGGGACTTTTCTTCCATGAATCCTATTATTATCTCATCTCTTATTTTTTGCAAATTTTTTTATTTCTGTTTCTTTTATTATTAGAGATGAAAAGTCATGAGTTTTGCAATGAAATCAAAAAATAGTTGCAAACGGTTATAGAAATTAAATTAAATTTTTACTACAAAAGCACATTTAAACAAATAATTAATTTTGTTAATGATTGTCATATTTGCACTGATATTAGATAACATAAAAAGCATTTCAAAACACATAATATTAAGTATGTATTGACGCGAGTATTGAATTCATGAAGTATTCAAAGAGATAGTAAAGTCAGTAAAGATTAACACATGGAATACAATGAGAAGGAAAGCATTAGTGAAGTGTAACTCAGGATTTAAAAGTAAAACTCTATAAAAGGATTACAATTAATGTAAATCCGAGCCGAAAGACACGAAAACTATATTTATAAATAATATTTGCCGACAATTAAGGGTGTATTGAACCCATTGTCTGTCGGCCTGCGTATGGTATGGCAGGCAATGGCTGGACTCGCGTCTAATTAGAGCAGACATTTGGGTACCCGTCCTGTGCTAGTCTTAGAACTGAGGGATTATTAAGTGTATAGTTTTGATCAGAAATTGGTATCAATTCTATTAATTTAGTTTTTCATTCCGTTTGCAGTGAAGTGAAGGGAATAGTAATCGCTCTCTCGGGAGAGATATGAGAGAGCGGCTCATGTATGCGACGACCACTTTGATGTCCTCTCACTCTCTCCCCTATCTCTCCTATGCTCTCTTTCTCTCTTTTTGGCAGACAGTAGTGTATTGAGTGGTCGAGGGCTCGTGCCTCACATGAAACCCCTTCGCATATAATACAGAATCACTGACTTTTCCACTCAATTCAAGCGACGAGTGGACACGAAATGCATATATCGTTAGCACTGACCTAATGGTCGGAATCTCCCATTGAATACCAAAAGACTTATCAATTTTATTTGATTGAGTTTTTGCTCAAATGCTTTTCGAGTTCATGTTATTCTTGTTAATGTAGTGCTGAGGGAAAGGCTATGGCTATGGAAATTCGTAGCTATGAATCCATAGGCATGAATGTCTGGCAAACCATTACCACAATTTTGATTTCTTTGCCGCAGATTTGCGGCTCAATATACGAGTCACTGGGGATGCGATAAAGTATATGCTGTTTATGTATACGCTTTTCGTGGTGTATGTGCTCTTTATGCAGACAAACGCTCAGCTCTACCACACATTATCCAACATTTATGGTTCACAAACACAAATGTTAGGCCAAAATGTATTCTATACTCCAATCACATCCACAAACAGTATAGCTATGGATAGGCATAACATTTTGCAAACGATGGCCTAATCTATAAAAACGTATCGATTTTGGAAATTGAGTTTTTCGGATGACATGTAATACTAATAAAAGTGTTTTCAAATTAAACTAATTTCGAGAAATAGTGGGCAATAGCGCGACAAAGGGTTCCGCACAAGTATTTGCATGTAGTTGTGAAGGGAGTGTAGGTCAGTCTATGTGCTGGCTAGTGGTGGATGATGGTAGTAGTGGTACTGGTGCTGAGCTGAGCTAATTTCATGGCGATTGATGAGCTGGTGTTTCATTAGCTAATGAGTTTGTTAAGTGCACAATCAGGTTATGATAGGCAATATAATGACAGTATGCAGTCTAACGTTCCAACTGCTGGTGCCTATGATGACCACTCACTACAGAGCACCGGCAGCCCAGATATACTCTACATACTGCACTGTATATTGGCATCACAGAGACGATGACCTCGTTTCTCTAACTTTGTCTCTCATCGTCGCAGTGATTGTATTGTAAATATACAGATATATTGAGAGAAATTTCTTACACTTTATCGAGAAATGTATTTCAATAGTCGGCGCCAAACAATCTTCAATTGGTTTCCAGTTTGTGAGGGACTGTGAGGTCAACACTCATATACCCCTTCTCTTGTCAGAGTAATCATGTGGACAGTGAGGCTATGCTCAGGCATTACATTGTATTTCTATTATCTGTGCCGACGATATGTATAGGCGTCCAAAGCCCTACACATTAGGCGAGTCTGTTGTGAGCCGTCTTTGAGTCTTGCGTTCAATACTTATTTCTATATTACTATACATTATATGCCATTACTATTGCTATACTCTATGAGCCTATGCCTCAGAATATGGACTTCACTGGACATGGCTTTTGGTCCAGGAGTGGGCTCTGGGCGCGGGTTATGTGATAACGTTTTTATCACTTTTATCTGATTGTCTCGAAATTGAAAGTCAATGTTTTGGGCCAATACTTAACAATTCCTATGAAAGCCCTTTAGTTTAATCTAAAAGTCAGAATAAAAGTCTACTCAAAACATTAACGCCTTTCCCTTTCTGTCTCTCAATGTTTTAGAAAGAAAATAAATAAATACGAAAAAAACTATGTTTTCGTTTGTATATTAAAGTTATAAATATTGAGATTAAAAGTTATTATTTAGTGAACACAGAGATACCAAGTCTTAGGGCTTATTATTGGTAGAGCTCTTGATTGAAGTATTAGTTTTTAATTAATTGTTGAATACATAGCGTGCGGGAGAATGAGCGCATTTGTTTGCATTCAATAAATAGTATGTTATATAATATAAATTAACCATTTAGTAGGTTTAGTAGGTTTAGTTGGTTTAGTAGGTTTAGTGGAACGGCTTTCCAAAGACAAACGCTTCTCATATCTGGCATTGTAGTGAATTCCCAATAGGAAGGCTCAGTTGATAGCGGAGGGAGTGTCTGGATAGGGCTGATTGGACGGCGCTGGCATCATAAGAGATTGCGATGGCATAGGCTTTTCGAGTGGCACTTATAGATGGGATTGATTGTAGTTGACGGTAGTTGCCATCAGACACTAATATATTATGGTTCTCTACCACAACCCATACTCTAATATGTTTCCATCGGGAGCCACAGCCACTCACCACCGCCTCCACCCCACTGTCACCACCACATCGACGCCGAGCTTCAGCTTCGTGTCCGCGTCCACCACACTGTCCGCCATCGACCAGACATGCTATCCGTTGTACACCAACAACAGTAACGGCAGTCCCGGCGGGCAGACGGTCGCCACGCTGTCCGGTGCCACACATCTGGGCTTATCCTCATCGCCCACATCGCCGTACGGGCAGGATATCGGAGCCCCACTGCCGCCCATGCCTGCAGAGGTTCTTCAGCCACCGCCGCCACCACTGGGCGCCCCTCACCCTAACGCCTGGTACTCAATACAGTCCTCAATGGGACCGCAACCGGGATGTGCGGGCAGGGGATCGATGGTCGCCGCGTCGCCCTTCGATGAATGGCCCGCACCTAACACTGGGTCTCCCCTATCAGGGGCCAGTCCGTGCATATCTGGTTCACCCGTCAGTTCGCTGCCACCCTGTGCGTTCGCGGCCATGCCGTACGCCCAACAGCTTCAAGTGGGTCCCTATCACAGCGTACACCGGGCCGACCCATACAGTGAACACTTACACCATATCCCGCATCACTATCACTCACATCCCTATCAGAACTCTGGTATAATCGCTCCGATGAGCAGTGAGGCGACGCCTGTCCATCCCAGCCCCGACTCCGGGCTCACGGCGTCGAGTGATGGCACGGAATCGCCGAACGGTCACCAAAACGACAGCAACGCTATGACCACAACACCGAACGGAACTGTCATCAAAAGCGAGAACAACACGAACGGCGCTAATCGGCCCCAACCGGCCCGCAGTCCCTACGAGTGGATGAAGAAGCCGTCCTACCAGAACCAGATCAACCCCAGTAAGTGTATGTCCACCCACTTGTCTATCTCTTACTGTCCATAGTTATGCACAGTTCTTAGCGCACAGTATCGCATAGTTTTGTGTCACCAATTAGTTAGGGCTGATTGCCAGCGCTCAGGCATGCAATGTAAATGGTGTGCATTGATGGCAGTGATAGTTTGTATGGGCGCTGATATGGTTAGACATGTTATGCTTATATATGATGGCAATGTTGTGAACACATTGGACGGCAATATCTATAGAAGCGATGCTATTCTGTGGTGTAGTGTCAGTCACGCTGACAGACCGCTCGCAGGTCTCACCACACGCTCTCCCACTGCGAAAATATTCATCAATTTATAACTGTTGGGAGGGCTGTAAAAATGGCAATATTCACGGCTTGTCATTACTTATTATTGTCGCACTGGACGGCTGTATGTATGTGTGTTGCTGGCTATCATGCAAATGACTCAATCCCGGTGCTTCAGATAATAGGCGCACCGATGTGTCTCATATTATACATGCAATAAATTCTCGATTCCTATTGTATTCAACACTCAAAACATTTTCAAACAATTCTTTTAAAAATCACTCAAAGAATTTGTATTACAAAGTGCTTATGCTTTTGGCTCACTGGTAGTGCCAGTGATTCACACCACAGAATACTAGTACTTATGTCTCGATAGTCTGTTTGATATAAAAGTATAGCGCAAACCAAATCACTGTTGAGTTCATAATTATTATCGATTATCATGTATAAGAGCTTAATGTAGTTTACACAATCATTAGAGAAATAGACAACAAATTTCATAATATTATGATATTCTGTACACAGTAGTCGCCCCGCTATCGGCGTATAGTTGTAGCCAATATTATGCTCTAGTATTTGATTGTGTGAACAGTTGTGTTGCAATAATTGCATTCATCTGTATTTTAACGCTTATTGATATTGTATTTAAACGCATTCACACACAATCAGCATCGGCTACCTTTGCAATTGTGGAGCGACCACTTGAAAGTCATGTATTAGTGGTGCGATTAGGAGCTGATCGCCTGATAGCAGCTGATCCAGATATGAGACACATTCAGGCATACAAGGCACAGGCATATATACATGGCATACCTGTCCCGCCGCCAGTTATTGCTGTTTTTAACATTACACGCTATGATATGCCGAAATGGCTTTGATGTCGTAAATCCCCAGTTATTTGTGTAATGTTTGTATAGCTATAGCGCCAAACATTTAAAACTATAAAAGCCTGCATCACATCACAGTTGCCGGGGATCACAGGAATCGCACCTTTTATTTCTTTGTCGCATTGATCCCATTGTCGAGTCGTTGTAATGCCTGCTGTAAGGCCTGTCTGTCCTCCTCCTCCAGTATTGACTCTGTATTACAGTATCAATGACTCCCGATATTAGTTCTCGTTTGACTAAAAAAAAGTTTTTTTTTGTTTTTCCCATTTCTATTGCATTTGTAGCTAAAACAAGAACTAAAGACAAATACCGAGTGGTTTATAGCGATCACCAGCGCCTGGAGCTCGAGAAGGAGTTCCACTACAGCCGATACATAACCATCAGAAGAAAGTCAGAGTTGGCCTCATTGCTGGCCCTTTCGGAACGGCAGGTAAATACCACTTGCAGTACCTATTCATGAGTTGTGTGTTCATTGCAATTGTGTTGTCATTCTGTCACTCTATCCCCGCACTCGCACTCGAGTCCCATATATGAAGCCCTTATAAAAAACAAACAAAATATTTGAATGCAATTAAACAAAACTTTTTGTTTTTCTTTTCGTTTATTTTGGTCGCGATTTTAGGTTAAGATTTGGTTTCAGGTAAGGCCTCGCACTTTGACGTCTATATAGTTTGCGCACAGTTTCTGAACAAAAATTTTGTTTCTTTCAAATCCATAACAGAATCGAAGAGCAAAAGAGCGAAAACAGGCGAAGAAGAGGGACGAAGTGATCCGCAAAGACCACCACAACAACCAGATTTTGTTTTGAGAGTTTTAGACCTCTTTTTTATTATTAAATTTATTCGTTGTGTTAGAGAAAAATGCCATTTTGTTCATTGGATAATATTATTGCAAAATTCATTTGACTGTGTTTATCGTTTTATCCTATATATTGAGTTAAAGCCCTATGCCTTCACTTATGGTATCTATTTATACATATTATATAACGTGTTGTTGTTGTAAACGACTACCAGAACTGTAAGCAAAGTATTTCATTATTTTTTAAAAATTTATAAGTTTTAATTCAATTTTAATTTGTAAATAATATAAAGAATATGACTTTTTTAAGTTAAAAGTTAAATATATATGAATTTTTTCTGTCATTTTATTCTCATTATTACTTTATATATATTATGATTTGCTTTTATTGAATGAAGTGAACGGCAATTAAAGTGTCTGTAAATATAATAATAATAATTAATAATTACGAAAGAATAATAAAATGATTTAATTCATTCATAAGTTCTTGTAATTTATTTATTTTTATTTTTTAATCTCACAACTACTGTATTTTTGCTGCTAATTTATACTATGCCTTATGCGATAATTTTACAGTAAAAATATGACAAATAATTGGGTTTACAAAAAATAAATCAGTGAAAAGGTATCAAAACATAATAGATCAGGCCTTAAAAGATGTTAACAGATATTGAATTTAGTGTTAAATAATTATGATTTTAATCAATGATTTACAGTATTTGAAAAATTATTACATTTGCGCGAAAGTGTGTCTATTTTATGATTCTTTTCATTTGCATAAGTCTTTTGAAAGTCATGTACTCAAAGACAGGCGCCGATAATCATATTTATATTGATAACCGCTTCCATATAGCGGTCCTTCAGCACTGAAACAAACCAATCAAATAAGAACTCAATTATAATGATACCATTAAGTCATACAAACCATTGGACGGCATATACGGGATATAAGACACCGATTAATGGGATGCGTCCCAACCTAGCAATGGCTTCATACTGTATGAAGCAATTTGTCATTTTGATAAACAGCACCGGTAGTGATGGGTCGGCGCTGTACAACAGCTGTGATACAAGTAAACGGCAGTTCGTGTCACTTAACCCTCATTTTCTGGTCAACAGTTGACAATCGGATGCCATTCCGACACAACTCTATGTTAAACAAGCGGTCGAACCGTAATCTACAGATCACTCTGTAATTGGTTCGCAAAACCAATGGATTCAGCGCTTGAGTGCCAAAGAGGTCCGCAATTGAGAGGAAAGGGATGTGACGAAGAATTCGTTTCGTTTGTTATGTTTTTCCGATTCTTTCAGTCGTTCCTTAAGTGTTTTGGACTCCTTTTCCAACTCATACTCCTGGCACTGGGAATCAACTAACTTTTGCGCCAATTTATTCTTCTCGGTCTTCAAGAAATCCATACAATTGTGGTCTTCAGTGATGTCCGGAAAGTGACACGTTTTGCACATCTTATGGCTACAGGTCTCCAACTGTTCCAATGGCATCACATCCGGACACCCATTGTCTGCAAGCCAGTAGGTATGGCCGCATGGAGTGGTGACAGCCCTCTCCAGTATCTGCAGGCATATGCCGCACTTGAGTTCATCGATGGCCAGACCATTCTCTTGAAGAACCTCCAGATTAGCAAAACTGTGGCAATCATAACCAGCCATAGTATTGATGATCACTTAATTGGCATTTAAATGAAAACTAAATCCAATGAAATGGCTGTGAAATAGCGGCAATGAAACAGTGAAACAAAGCAATTGATGCAAACTTTTACATAAGTTTTGTAAAGCCTTACCGTTTATGCTATATTTCATATAAATAGCGCTATTGCAGTACAGTATTGAGTGCCAGTGATTGAGCTGTATACAATTGCAATTTAATAATCAAAATATTATAGTAAATAAATTAACTAGAATATTAGATTTCCTATAATAAACTAATAATTTATAGATTATTGAATGAACATAATAAGCAATTAATAAATGTTCAGTTCTTATCATAAATTAATTTTCTAAATTATTAATTTAATGTGTTCAGGCATGTTATACTGTAGTAATTTAATCCTATCTATCATATTTTTGTAAATAGTATTAAAATTGTGTTATTTACACAAAATTCAGACAAACTATAATGAGTTCCTGAATTAAAAAATTTTAAGTAAATTGTAATTTTAGACTTTATAGAAATTGAATTGCATTATTTGACAAAAAGTACATTAAACTTAATAAACTGCTCGATTTATTTATCAAATTTATTGTTTGTAAATATAAATATAATAAATAGAAATTTATAATTTATATATGAAACTTGTTCATAACATTTCAGATAAAAATTTACAATAGAAAATTAATACATAAATAAAATTATATGATTTATATCTATATTAAATAATATTACATTTATTCAAACAATTACTGGATACACTTAGCTATTAAATTAAAACTCTTATAAGTTAACATACAATAAAAATTTAAGACTTATGTGTTTCAATATTTATTTATTATCAGAGAAAAGGAGTTAAAAAATATTATGTTCTTAACAATTGTATCAATGGTACTCTCATTAACATAATAGTAATGCTGCATTACTAATGCAATTGAATTTAGTTAAAACTAAACAAATATACTACAATTTATTAGCAAAACAAACGTTTATATAAATATCTAAGCACTAAAAATACAAAGAATGCAATCGTTTAGCAATTTTACAAATAATTCAGTTTCCATTCATCTGATTGCCATGAATTCAATTGACATTTCTCACAATCCAGTAATTTTCAAAATATAAATTCCTATTAATATACTTATGTATTATGTTTCGCAGTAAGACTTTTGTTTTGTCGCCTTAAATACTATTACATATAGAGTATTAAGTAATTTACAAAAGGTATCAAGGCGATTAGTAAGCAATTATGTCTATATTATACATAAATTGTGCAATTGACAATATATGCTCATACAATTTAAGTTTCCCATTGACTTCTCTGATAATTTTTAGCTAAATTTCAGTTAATAATTATATTAAAAATATTTTTCTATTATTATACTTTGATAATAAATTTAAAAATAGCTGCTAATTTAAAATCCTATTAAAATATAATACATTTAATAATTAAATAACAATTAAAATATGTTAATAATAACATGATGATAAATTCACTTGATTATAAAATGCCAAATAGTTTGTGATCCATTATTTTTGTACAAAATGTAAAATATATCGTGGCTAACATTTTAAATAAATTTTAAGTAATCAATGGAAACATATAAAAACAAAAATTAATTAAATTGTGTCAAGACAAAATTAATGCACAGACAGTATGTTTTATTACACGGCTTTTACATAGATTTCATTGAGTATTAACCAATTGGGAGAGCTTTTAGTGATCGTAATCCTCAGCCTCTTAACGAAACCAAAAGTTCGCAAATTATTTAATTTAATGAATCCGTCTTCAAACGAGCCTATGATGTGATAGCCATCGGACGCGACAGACGTGTAGTTTGCGGTGCTTTGGACAGACGTTTGTGACATTTGTGTCATAATCTCGAGGATGGTCTGGTCTGGGATCTGGTCGTTGGGGTGATCAAAGTTGCCTGAATTGATCGTAATTTCATCCAATAAAACATCGGTCGTAAACATAAACGTTATATTATCGCCACTTTTAGGATCCATAGCCCAGAAGTAATCGTCGCCTTTATATGCTTTAGATATCGTGTGATCTTTCCATGCCCTCAATGAAGTCGTCACTTCTGCCGACGGGTTGTCTTTGTGGCTGAAAAACGACACGTCTTTCGTCTTAAAGAACTTGTCCTTCAGTTTCTGGACCTTCCCGTCAAGGCTTGAGTGATAGCCGATGTGCTGGAAGAGCGATGTCTTGTGTGTGCGCCAGAGATTGTCTTTTCGCTTACGGCAGTCCTTCGCGTCCTTGTCCTTACGACAGACCCTCGTCTGGATCAAGTAGTCGAGCAACCAGTCCGAGGGCTGGTCCTC